>JBBPDJ010037119.1:0-11339 GCA_037974625.1 Cucumis cinereus
CCTTCAACTGATGATATCCTGATCTCAAATCAATCTTGGAGAACACTGACGCACCTCTTAACTGATCGAATAGGTCAATGATACGTGGTAAAGGATACTTGTTACGTATCGTAACCTTATTCAACTGCCTGTAATCTATGCATAATTGCAGTGTTCCATCTCTCTTCTTTACGAACAATAGTGGAGCTCCCCAAGGTGATACACTAGGTCTAATGGATTCCTTTTCCACCAACTCTTGTAGCTGAGTTTTTAACTCTTTTGGTTCACTTGGTGCCATCCTGTACGGTGTCTGTGAAATCGGCGCTATCCCAGGTAACAAATCAATGCTGAACTCAATTTCCCTATCAGGTGGTAGTCCTGATAGATCATCGAAAAATACATCTGCAAACTCTCTTACTACTGGGACGTCCCCAGGTTTCAGCTCCTCTTTCTTTAACTCAACTACGTGTGCTAGATATGCCATACAACCTTTCCTCATCATCTACGTAGCTTTCATCACTGAAATTAGACAAGTAGGAATAACTTTTCGTTTTCCTTTGAAAATTACATCTGTTGTTCCTGGTCTCCGGAAAGTCACTTCCTTTGTATGGCAATCCATGGTAGCATGGTCGGAATACAGAAGATCTATGCCCAAAATCACATCTAGCTCTTACAAATCAAGAGGTATCAAATCTGGAGATAGATTGACACCTTCTACTATGATCTCACAGTCTCTAATCACGTCACTAACCAACACTCCAACACCAACAGGTGTATAAATAACTAGGTCATCTGGCAATGACTCTATCATCTTATTCAATTTACTTACAAACAATCTAGATACAAAAGAATGTGTAGCTCCAGGATCAAGCAGTGTGCAGGTAAATTACAGACAAGTAACGTACCAGTAATGACATCTGGCGCGTTGTCCGCTTCATGTTGAGTCATCGCAAATATCTTTCCCTGCTAGCGAGGTCGTCCTGCAACTCCTTTCTGCTTAGCACCACTAGAACTACTGCCACCAGCCCCTAAAATCCTCTGCTGAGTAAATTGTTGTGCTAGGGCCTGATGTCCTCCCTGAGTTCCTTCCTGCAGCGGTGGACATTCTCTCTTGAAATGACTGGGTTGTTTGCAGTAGAAACAGATATCTTCTCCTGCCATACATGGTCCCCTAAGCGATGTGTATCAAACTAAACTACGTAGTAATGGGGAAAACCCGACACTAGCTACGTCTTTACCGCAGTGGAGTAATCTCACACTAACGACAACTATATCTACGTCGTGGTTGGATCAGGACCACTACCTTAAGCCTCAATAATTATTTGTCTCAACGTCGATTGCATTGTCTACTGTGCCACTGTGAGGTTACCTCCCCCACTGCAACTGCAATCTCGACTCGCTCAAAATCCTGGTGCAACTGAGTTTGTCTAGTAATAAGAGCTGCTCAATGGGCTACCTTTCTGCTCAAGGCATCAGCTACCACATTTTCCTTACCTGGATGGTATAAGATCTCACAATCATAGTTCTTCACCAACTCCTGCCACCTGCGTTGCCTCATGTTCAACTCCTTCTGGGTGAAGAAGTATTTGAGATTCTTGTGGTCGGTGAAGATCTGTGTCTTTTCCCCATACAAATAATGTCTGTAAATCTTCAGTGCAAAAACCACTGCTGCTAACTCAAGATCATGGGTGAGATAGTTCTGCTCATGAACTTTCAACTGACGAGACGCCAAAACAACTACCTTCCCGTGTTGCATCAATACACAACCCAACCCTTTCTTTGAGGCATCACTATAAATTACAAAGCCTCCTGAACCATCCATCACTGTCAGGACAGGCGTAGTGACAAGTTTCTTCTTCAGCTTCTGAAAAATACTCTCGCAAGTCTTGCTCCACTCAAACGGAACTCCCTTCCTGGTCAATTGAGTAAAAGAAGAAGCGATGCGGGAAAAATCCTCCACAAAACGTTGATAATAACCCGCTAAACCCATAAAGCTATGAACCTCAGTAACAGTAGAAGGTCGAGGTCAACTGGTAACTGCTTCAATCTTGGCAGGATCCACTGAAAATCCTTCACTAGATACGACATGACCAAGGAAAGATACCTGCTTCAGCCAAAATTCCCACTTGGAAAACTTGCCATAAAGCTCATTCAATCTCAGAGTCTCCAAAACCTTCAACAAATGCTACTCATATTCTACCTCTGTCTTAGAATAAACCAAGATATCATCAATAAACACAATCACAAAGGTGTCATGAAAATCTTTGAACACCCTATTCATCAAGTCCATAAACACTACAGAAGCATTGGCCAGCTCGAACGACATCACTATGAACTCACAATGTCCATATCTCAAACGAAAAGCAGTCTTGGGAATATCACTCTCCCTTATTCTCAACTGATGGTAACTTGAACGAAGATCAATCTTCGAGAAAACTGTAGTTCCCTGTTACTGATCAAACAAATCATCAATTCTGGACAACAGATACTTGTTCTTGATCGTTACGTTATTCAGCTCTCTTTAACCAATGCACAGACGCATAGACCCATTCTTCTTCTTGACAAACAAAACTGGTGCACTCCAAGGTGACATACTCGGTCGGATGAAACCCTTGTCAAGTAACTCTTGCAACTGCAGTTTCAGCTCTTTCAACTCAGCTGGAGCTATTCTGTACGGAGCATTAGATATAGGCTTAGTACCCGGCTCCAGCTCAATAGCAAAATCCACATCCCTCTCAGGTGGCAAACCCAGGAGGTCTTTAGGAAACACATCAAGGTAATTCCTCACCACAAGCTTAGATGACAAGGAAGCATCGACTTCTCTGGTGTCCACCATGCTAGCATAGATACTCTAAGTATCTTGATTTAACATCTTACTGGCTTTCATAGCCGAAATAACCTTGGGCAACACCACAGTTCCTGCCCCTCTGAATTTAAAACTTGCCTCATCAGGAGGGTTAAAGACCACCTCCTCATGAGCACAATCTATACTAGCATGATTAACAGCTAACCAATCTATGCTTAGTATCACATCAAAATCTCGCATTTTCAACACTAACAAGGTTACATAGCACATGACCCGCTATCTCTATCTAACATGACTTAACATTCTTCTTAGACAACATAATTTCACCAGATGGAGTAGTCACAGACAAAACAAAATCAAGAGATTCAACCTCAAAATAAGCATGTTCCACAAAGACTGAAGATATACAAGAATGCGAGAACCTAGAATCAAAAAGCACCAAAGCATAATTCCCCAAGATTGGAGCCTACATGTCACCATTGTGCCTGCCTTCTCTGCCTCTTGTCGGTTGGTGGCGAAAACTCAGCCTTGCTGCCTCTTTCCACCTCCCTAGGATGTACTAGCTAACTGATTTCTTGCGGCTGCCGAAAAATTGTTAGGGCAACTATTAGCTATGTGCTCTGGCTGCTTGCATGCAAAGCAAACCTTAGCACCCATCCGGTATATAGCCAAGTTCTTTTTCCCACACGTACGACAAGGCAGTGTCTCTCTCACTGTAGCACCAGCCTCTGTAAACTGTTCTCGATGGTGACCCAATGCTTCTCTGGTCCACGGACTCTTCTAGATATACCCAACTTCTGCTTGCTTGTTCTCAGCCTTTCTCTTCTGTCCCGAGGAGGGTTCCTTCTCAGACGACTTCCTTGGGACTTCATCATCTCGATCACTAGGGTTAATTGCATGGCGTAAGGCTTCTGTATGAGTGGAAGGATTAAATGATCTGACAAGCCTCGAATGTTCTTCCTCAGGCCTCTCACAAACCTTTCAACACGGGTCGCTTCAGTTGCGACCATCTCTGGGGCAAAGCGAGACAATATGTCGAACTGCTGATCATAATCCTCCACTGACATTTGTTCTTTCTTCAGATCTAAGAATTCCTGACACTTAGCGTCACGATGGTTAGGCGAGAAGAACTTCTCATAGAAACACGCCTTAAACTGTTCCCAAGTAATATCGTGAGGATTTCCGCCCAATCTCCTCTCAACAGACTTCCACCAGACAATGGCCCAGTCCTTGAGCATAAACTTGCACATTAGATTTTTTGGTTGTCTGGACATTTCATATAACAAAAAATGTCCTCAATCGATGATAACCATAATTCTGCTGCCGAAGGGTCTTTTAGTGACCCATCAAACGTTGCAGGATCATACTTCCAAAAATCTCTCCGGTGCTTTGCCTCTACCGACAGGCAGTCCGTAGGTCCTCAGGTACTACTGATGCAGCCTGATCTGGGACAGGTGCAGTCGGTATAGGTGCGGCCGACTGAAACTGTGTCAAAGCTGCTGCCACTATCGTTGCAATAGTTTGTCCCAACTAAGCTGTTAAATCAACCAAGTCGGCTTGTGTAACAAGTGCGGCGGGGTCTACAACTGGCTCGGTAGGAGTTGACCTCAACCTGCTCCTCGTCCACTCCGTCCATCCCATCCACCTCTTCTAGCACCCCGATGCGGTGGCATTTCCTAAAACCATCACCACGTCAAAAGAAACAAGATCTACCAATGATCCATAAAATTTCTAGTTTACAGGCAATAAATAAGCATAACCAAAAGCTTACTCAAGAAAACGTACCTGGCGAGAACAAGTGAACCATAGTGACCATAGGACCAAAACCATAAACTTACCTTGTAAGTCATTCTACAAAACCTAAAAACATAGGCTCTAATACAAACTGTAACGTTCTGAGATCCCATAAAGAACCGGGTCGTTACTTGATTAAAACCATAAAAATCAATTTTTAAAGACGGAAATAAACGAAACAAATACTTTTATTTAATCAAAATAAACTTTTAAAAGGTCATCAAACGAGCACTTAACCAAAATAATGAAAAAAAAAAATACATAAACATGATCCCTAAAAATAGTTTTCTAAACCAAATAATTACGACAAGTCAAAAAATTAAAATAGTTTAATCGTAAGCAGAAGCAAAAAGGTCTCTTGGTCTTTCCCAGTATGGTAACTGGATCTTCTTGTCCCTCGCCGGTCCCTTCTTACCTTTGCCTGAAATAAAAAATAGAAAGGACGAGTATGAAATATACCCAGTAAAGAACCCACTGCTGATCCCACTAAGTGACTGTTAACTCCCCTTAATGAGTTGTACTTTACGACACACAGTTAGGTGGTTCAGTAAGACAGACATGTTGGAAAAAATCACAACACATGCTTGTTAACCAACCCTGTCGGAGCAAATTGCAACACATGCTTGCTATCAGAACAGATATGTTGGAACAGTTCGCCACACAGGCTTGTTAACCGACCTTCAGAACAAATTCGCCACACAGGCTTATTAACTGGCCTTGTCAGAGCAAATCGCCACACAGGCTTGCTATCTAACTTATCGTTCTACAACCGACTACAAATTCATTTGGTAAAGTTAACAGAAACCATAACCTACAAATCAAAGCTATAACATAGAGATCACAATAACCAATTAATTCTCATTCAGCAGATAACATACATAACTAGTATGAAGGGTCATGCATAATCCATACAAAATATATTAAAAAATCCGAAGCTAACACCACAATGCAGGCACACTAACCATCTTCCACACCTTATTCACCAAAGGCGTGGATTCGGTAGAAGTATTTCTTATCTCAATTCGCAGAAATTCTCCTAGACGAAATAGCCTCCAGTAGACCCTAAACATACAAGAACTTTAGATAATACTTTCTTCCCAAAAAGAAATGTTAATTCTAACCCTTCCATAGCTACTTCCAAACTCACGAAATAAGTCGAAACCACGTCAATTTGAAGAGCAAAAATAAAGAGTCAGTTGTACCCCAAACCTCCAATTTGAACCTTCAATTTGATCTTTCAAACAATAAATGAATACCCAATTAATCCAAGAAAATTTCTCAATTGAAACTCCCATGGGCACTTTAAAACCCAATTTGAATTCTTTCCAAACCTTACCGAACAAACCTACAAACAGCAGTGGCAACAGTGACAAGAAGTGACGGAAAATGGCTCGACCCAACTAAGCTTGGCTCGGTTTGGCTCGTTTGCAGATCTAGACGTGGCTTAGCAGCTCGCGGCTCAGGAAGCAACGTTGCACATTCAGACGAAGGCGCGGCTAAGATGCAAACCGACACGTGGCTGGGGCTTGGGAAAAACAGATATGATGCGCGGAGGAAGACACAGGCTTTACGAAGTTGCAATGCAGCGCGCGAGCAGGATGCTGGCTTGCAGATCTGATGCACGCGATTAAAGATCGGCTCGGCTCGCGGATCGAGATCTAGCGCGTCAAGTCTCAGCGGCGCGTGTAAGGGAAAGAAACTGCCAGTGGTGCAAACGGCCTCCATGGTCTGACGTAGCGCGACATGATACAAGGCAGCTAGGATTTTCCAATAAGAGGAAGATTGGAGAAGATGGATTGCATGATTCCCAAAACGTTTAAATAAATAAACAACAACAATAATAATAAAATATTATTATCATCATCATTTATACCCGTTTTAACTTTTTCAAATCTCTACCTTATTCTCTTTCTTCTTTAATAATTCTTTTCCTCACATCTCTTCAAAACCCCATTTCTCTTTCTTCATTAAAACTCACACTATTCTCTCTCTCCAACCACAAAAGATGAAAACCACAACCAATCATAAAATTATTCCCACAACTAATCCAAAATTCAAATCCAACATAAAAATCTCAAATTCAAATTAACCAACACTTAACAAGATAATAAAAAAAAAACATAATACAATTTACCTTAAAATTTGAGATGTTACAGGTAGGCTTTGTTTATGTCAATGGGTCACTTGTTGTACTTTGTAGTGAGACGAGTTCGCTATTATGTGGCACACGATCCGATGATACTCTAGACCATTTTGCATGTGTTTCCACAGGTTCCCTGGGTTGACCCTTGCGTTTTGGCTAATGTGAGCTTCATTAGTGGACCATTATTACTCTTTAGAATAGGATACTGACTTAATGAGGGATCAATAGCTACCTAGTAGGTCTAGTAGAAAGTTCCTTACTTAGTATATTTATATACTCACCCTTCTATGTGTTTTGTTTTTCAGGTAAAGGTAAAGGGAGACCGACGAGCGACAAGAAAGACTAGTGACCACACCACGAAAACCACATGGATGAAATCCTTTAGTTCTTGTGATTTTTGTGCTTTCGGGAACTTTATGGTTTTGTTTCACCTCGTTTTGTTTTGATGTTTTTCCTTATTAAACTTGTTTGAAATATAAGGGATCCCGTTAAAGATGTTTTCTCAGGATTTTGTTGCTACTTTTTCTTTAACATCTGAATTACCCTTGAGAACTTGTTTTAGTGTACTCTTAAAAATAAACTGAGTTGTTTTGTTCTTTGTTGGTTTCAAAATGTTTTACGGATTTTTTCGAGTATCGACCCAATTAGTTCTGAAAATTCGGGACGTTACATTTAAACTCCAATTAATCCACAAATAAAACAATATTGTAGCTTACAATGAGAATACTTATTTTGTTGGGGTGAAAATTTCCTTCGCATTAAATGAAAATAGGGAAAAAAAATACTTTCTTTGGATTAGCTTAGGTGAAAAACTAAGATAAATGTGATTGCATGCATTTAGTTACCAACCTTGCATTCGAATTACACAACAAAATTCTTAAAGGTGAATTTGTAGTATTTCAATATACACTACTACAAATATAGGCTTCCTTAATGTTCGGTTTTTTCATTCTTGATGGTTTTTGACCAAAATGTCAAGAAAGGGGTGATTTTAAAGAACATCCATCAAGAATTTTGATGACAAATCGAAGGTGGACGGATTTTTTTAAAAAACATTCACGATTCCACATTTCTTTGAGGTTTTACACTGTCAAGTGATGTATAGATAGTCATAACAGATTAAAAGCGTCAAGAATAGTATTGAAAATAATTTTTTTTCCAAATTTGATTTTAGAAATTTGATTTCTCTACTTTCATTTTAGTTTTCCCGCACATTTTTAATGAAAAAATAAAACATAAGAAGAAAAGAAAAACCCAAAGGCCACCCAGGAAACCCTTTTTTTCTCCTCCCATATGACGATAACACTCTCTCTTTTCCACCTGACCCACAATGGAGTATAACGGACTACACAACAACACTTTTCCTTGCACGACGTTCCACGACCACCCACGATGGACTACGTGACCAATGGTGAAGCTTCTTCATTGTCGTCCAATATTTGCCATGAAAGACCACGCAACAACATGAGTACGACGTTTCAAACAAATTATCCGTTGCTGTCAAAGACCACGACAGGCCACTGTTGTCCTTCTCCATTGCTGTCAGCTTTTTACGTCTTCGTATAGTTGTGCTTATTATTGGTAAAAATTTCTCGTGCTTTTGGTTTTCTTTTTCTATTGAATAATTCCTTTTCCAAATAGTTTAAGGTTCTCTAGATTTGTACATAATGCTTTGAAGCACTTATTTGTAAATTCTAAATAATTTTGGAATTATTTGAACATTTATGGACCCAAGTTCGTTTGGGTGTTGTAACTCTATTTAACAGATTTTGAATTAAGTTTGAGTGTTGTAAGTTAGTTTAGAATCTTTTACGGCTCTTTATTTGAAAATTGAAACTGTTTCCTAGTGTTAGAACTATAGTTTAAGGTTTTATTGATTATGCACTCTCTTTTATATTGCTATTAACGCTCTAAACTAAGTTCTAACGGAAACCTTGTTTTCATTATTTAAGGAGATTTTTTTATTTAATCTAGAAGAGCATTAAAACGCTTAGGTTATCCTACTACTGTGACGTGTTATGATATGGTTGAGTACACTTGGATGCTCACTGTGTTGAATTTATAATATCAAACTTGCTTAAATGTTATTATTTAATTTTTGTTTATGGATATAAGTATGTTTCTTGAGACGTTTGAACATATATATGTTTACTGATCAAAGCATAATATTGTTTATATCATTTTGTGTAGCGCCTCAAAATTTCAACCTTAACCCAAGATCGTTACTTAAATAAAAGCTCATAAACTTGAAAAAATATATAGCGGAAGCATGTGTCACTAGTAACAACATCAACACAACAAAAGCCTTTGTTAATATAGTCCCAACAAACATGGGCAGGGTCCTTCCTGTCCGTCGCCAGTTTCTTCATACTTACTTGAAAAATAAACATGAAAAGGGTGAGTATAAAAATACCCAGTAAGGAACCCACTACTGTGCCCATAAGGTTAACTATTAACTTTCTATTAAACTGTACTCTACCACACACAGTCTAATGGTTTAGTAGGAAGTCCATACAGGCCAATGCTAGAGTCATCCTAGCAAAGCTGTGGGATTACATGCAAAAGCAGCTATTGTCCCACACACCAAGTACAACATAACTAATAGATAAACTTAACAACTACCATAGTCCCTAAACATGCAATCTTAGTCCAAAACATTCATAAGCACAAATATGAAGTTTAATTGAAAAATAATGAGAACCACAAACATCTCACACATTTATCCTGTTTTATGGTTTTTCCATAGAAAACCATTGGTTTTTTCGTAGCAATTCGTCTTAACAGATCATCACATAGACATTCAGTTCATCCTAACATAGATAACCCATCACCAACAACTAACTGGGGAGTTAGTCCATTTGGTTAACTCAACCCATAACCATCACCAACATTTAGCCAAACCGTTTAGTTAACTCACCACATAATCACTACTAACAGTTAACTAATCCATTTAGTTAACTACTCACATAACCATCACTAACAGACAGTTCAACATAAGCATATCATCGAGTCCACTAGGTGACCATTAACTCTCTCTATTAACTTGTACTATACGACACTGTAACATCCCAAAAATTTGAGATAATTTTAGGTTAATTATCTTAAAATAATAAGTTGGATTTATTTTGGAATCTAATTTTTTTTGGGATGTTAATTATTTTTGTTAAGTAATTAAATATATATGGGTATATATATTTAATTATTTCTGGTTAAAAGATAATTGAGAGAGGAGAGAGAAAGATTTGATTGATTTGATTGATTTAGAATAGGAAAAGGAAAAGATTTATTTGATTTGGAAAAGATAATAATAATAATAATAAAATATTATTATTATTTATTAAATAATATTATTATTATTTATAAATTAATATTATTATTATTTATAAATTAATATTATTATTTATTAATTTAAGGTTGCATTGGAAAGCGTGAAGGTTATAAAAAAATTCTTCTTTTTTTTCTTCTTCTCCAACAGCAGCCGCCCCCCCTTTGTTTTCTTTATTTTCTTTTGCCGGTTTCTGGCATTTGCTTCGCTCAATCCTTTCGCTTTTTCGTTCGCCGATGCCATTTAATTTCCCGAATTTGATTTTTCCGTTGTCGCTCACGGTCGCCGCCGTTAGTTATATGGGTAAAGTATTGGCTATTTTATTTTGGATTTTTTGGATACCCAATCAAGTTACATCGAAAATCAATTTGGAAATTGTTCTTGGTTAATTGAAGGTTCTTTTGGAACTATGGCTAGAATTAATTCGTAGAGTTTCTCCTACGAATTAATTGGAGCGTCGACAACGAATTAGTAAGATTAAATAACTACTTGGAAGGGTAAATTTGATTAACAATTTTTGGAAAAATTGATATGTATAGGATCAATTTGAGGGAGAAACTCAAGCAAAAGCATTGACGACACTTTGAGGTAAGGGACTTACTAATGGTTCCTTGATAAGTAATAGGGATACTTATGAAATTATTTATGTGACATTTGTGGTGATATGTTGTATCAACTTGTTAGGTAGCGGGTTTGAGTTGGTTTAATTAATAATTTTTATGGAAAATTATTAATTAAAATTGGATGTGTAAGGATTACTTCTACCGAATCTACGCTTTTGGCGTATAAGGTGTTAAGATGGTTCTTTATGTGCCTGATTTAGGGGTTGGCCTCGGTGTATCTGGTTTGTAAATCTATTTGGATTATGCATGATTTTTTTTACTGTTTACCTGTGTTATCTGCTGCTTGAGACATATTCAGATTATTATGATCATGATGCTTGTATTGGATTTAATTGGATACGGTTTTTGTTAACTTACTTAATGAGTTTGTACTTGGTGGAAAACGATAGGTAAGTTTCCAAGTCGTACGACTTACTTGATTCTGACTAACCAGTGACCAGCCTGTGTTGCAAATCGTCGACTAGCCTGTGTGGCGTATAGTCGACAAGCCTGTGTGGCACATCGTCACTGCAGGTCGTGAAGGGGGTCTGTACGAGGCATGTTCCGACGTTCATTATGAGGTCAAGCCCATGGGACGATTTGCTGTGACAGTGTCATGAAGGGGGTCTGTACGAGGCCTGTTCCGACATATTTGTCAGTACTCAACCACCCGACTGTGTGTCGTAAAGT
>JBBPDJ010037120.1:0-11338 GCA_037974625.1 Cucumis cinereus
AAATTATTTTTTGGTAAAAACTTAACAATTACTCCAAATGAGCCCGGTTTATAGCTAGAAATGCATTTTAGGCCGAAGTTTAGTCCATTTTTCGAAGACCATAGTATTGGTGGACTTTCGTCCGTTTTCGTCCGCAAGTCAGTTCTACCTCAAGTTTCTCTATTCGCGACCCATATAGTTCATGCAAATGTGTCAAAGTCATGTTTAGAGTCATGGACACGTGTTTCTTAGGCAAGAATATCTGAACTACGGGGTGTAGGACGAAAATACAAAGGGAAATCGTTGCAGATCATTTTGTTTCCCAATGCAAAAACTGTGTCTGGGATGTATTTGATCGTTTTTTTTTTTGGGAAAAGCTTCAACATCACTCCAAATGAGCCCATTTTAAACCTAGAAATGCGTTTTAGGCCAAAATTTGGTCCATTTTTTGAAGCCTATAATATTGGTGGACTTTCGTCCGTTTTGGTCTGCACGTCAGTTCTACCTCATGTTTCTCTCTTCGCGACCCATATACTTCATGCAAATGTGTCAGAGACATGTTTAGGGTCATGGACACGTGTTTCTGAAGCAAGAATCAGTGGACTACGGGGTGTAGGATGAAAATACCAAAATGAAATCGTTGCAGGTCATTTTGTTCCCCATAAAAGAAACTGAGTCTGGGACGTCTTTGATCGTTTATTTTTGGGAAAAACTTCAACATTCCTCGAAATGAGCCCATTTTAAACCTAGAAATGCATTTTAGGTCGAACTTTCGTCCATTTTTAGAAAGCTATACAATTGGTCAATTTTCGTCCGTTTTGGTCCGCACATTCGCCCTACCAGAAGTTTCAACCTTAGCGACCTATATAGTTCATGCAACTGTGTCAGAGACATGTTTAGGGTCTAGGACGCGCATTTCTGAGCCAAGAATCTCTGAACTATGGGGTGTAGGACGAAAATACCAAATGGAAATCGTTTCTAGATAGTTTGTTCCCAAAAGCAGAAACTGAGTCTGGGTCATCTTTCGTAAATTGTTTTTTGGGAAAAACATAACAATTACTCCAATTGAGCCCAGTTTATAGCTAGAAATGCATTTTATGCCGAAGTTTAGTCCATTTTTCGAAGCCCATAGTATTGGTGGACTTTCGTCCGTTTTGGTCCGCAAGTCAGTTCTACCTCAAGTTTCTCTCTTCGCGACCCATATAGTTCATGCAAATGTGTTAGAGACATGTTTAGGGTCATGGACGCGTGCTTGTGAGGCAAGCATTTGTGAACTATGAGGTGTAGGACGAAAATAACAACGGGAAATAATTGCAGGTCATTTTGTTCCCCAAAGCAAAAACTGAGTCTACGACATCTTTGTTCGTTTATTTTTGTGAAAAACTTCAACATTCCTCCAAATGAGCCCATTTTAAACCTAGAAATGCATTTTAGGTTGAACTTTGGTCTATTTGTAAAAAGTTATACCACAGGTCGATTTTTTTCGTTTTGGTTTGCACATTCGTCCTACCACAAGTTTGAACCTTAGCGACCTATATAGTTCATGCAAATGTGTCAAAGACATGTTTAGGGTCAAGGACGCTCATTTATTAGCCAAGAATCTCTGAACTATGGGGTGTAGGACGAAACTACCAAAGGTAAATGGTTTATGGACAGTTTATTCCCAAAAGCAGAAATCGAGTTTGGGACGTCTTTCGTAAATTATATTTTTGGAAAAACCTGACAATTACTCACAATGAGCCCGGTTTATAGCTTGAAATGCATTTTAGGCCAAACTTAGGTCCATTTTTCGAAGGCCATAATATTGCTGAACTTTCGTCCGGTTTGGTCCGCACCTCAGTTCTACCTCAAGTTTCTCTCTTCGCGACCCATATAGTTCATGCAAATGTGTCAGAGACTTGTTTTGGGTCATGAACGCATGTTTCTGAGGCAAAAATCTCTAAACTACGGGGTGTAGGACGAAAATACCAAAGAAAAATCGTCGCAGGTCATTTTGTTCCTCAAAGCAGAACTGAGTCTGGGACGTCGTTGATCGTTTACTTTTGAGAAAAAATTCAACATTCCTCCAAATGAACCCATTTTAAACCTAGAAATGCATTTAAGGTCGAACTTTGGTCGATTTTTAGAAAGCTATACCACTGGTCGATTTTCATCCGTTTTAGTCTGCACATTTGTCCTACCACAAGTTTCAACTTTAGCAACCTATATAGTTCATGCAAATCTGTCAGAGTCATGATTAGGGTCAAGGACGCGAATTTCTGAGCCAAGAATCTCTGAACTGTGGGGTGTAGAACGAAAATACAATAGGGAATCTTTTCTAGATAATTTGTTCGCCAAAGCAGAACTTTAGTCTGGGATGTCTTTCGTAAATTATTTTTTAGAAAAACTTAACAATTAATCCAAATGAGCCCGGTTTATAGCTAGAATTACATTTTAGGCCGAACTTTGGTCCATATTTCGAAGGCCATAGTATTGGTGGAGTTTCGTTCGTTTTGGTCCGCACGTCAGTTCTACCTAAAGTTTCTCTCTTCGCGACCCATATAGTTCATGCAAATGTGTTAGAGACATGATTAGGGTAATGGACGTGTGTTTCTTAGGCAAGAATCCTTGAACTAAGGTGTGAAAGCCGGAAATACTAAAGGGAAATCGTTGCTGGTCATTTTGCTTTCCAAAGAAGAAACTGAGTCTTGGACGTCTTTGATCGTTCATATTTGGGAAAAACTTCAACATTCCTCCAAATGAGCCTATTTAAACTTAGAAATGCATTTTAAGTCGAACTTTGGTCCATTTTTAGAAAGCTATACCACTGGTCGATTTTCGTATGTTTTGGTCCACACATTCGTCCTACCACAAGTTGACCTTAGCGACCTATATAGTACATGCAAATGTGTCAGAGACATGTTTAACGTCAAGGATGGGCTTTTCTGAGCTAAGAATTTCTGAACTACGAGGTGTAGTACGAAAATAACAAAGGGAAATCGTTGCAGGTCATTTTGTTCCCCAAAGGAGAAACTGAGTGTGGGAAGTCTTTGATCGTTTATTTTAGGGAAAAACTTCAACATTCCTCCAGATGAGCCCATTTTAAACCTAGAAATGCATTTTAGGTCGAACTTCCTTCCATTTTTAGAAAGCTATACCACTGGTTGATTTTCGTCCGTTTTAGTCCGCACATTCGTCCTACCACAAGTTTCAACCTTAGAGACCTATATAGTTCATGAAACGTGTCAGAGACATGTTTAGGGTCAAGGACGCGCATTTCTGAGCCAAGAATCTCTAAACTATGGGGTGTAGGATGAAAATACCAAAGGAAAATCGTTTCTGGATAGTTTGTTCCGAAAAGCATAAACTGAGTATGGGACGTCTTTCGTAAATTATTTTTTGGGAAAAACTTAACAACTACTCCAATTGAGCTCGTTTTATAGCTAGAAATGCATTTTAGGCCGAACTTTGGTCCATTTTTCAAAAGTCATAGTATTGGTGGAGTTTCGTCCGTTTTGGTCTGCACCTCAGTTGTACCTCAAGTTTCTCTCTTCGCGACCCATGTAGTTCATGCAAATGTGTCAAAGACATGTTTAGGGTCATGGACGCATGTTTCTGAGGCAAGAATCCCTAAACTACGGGGTGTAGGACGAAAATACGAAAGGAAAATCGTTGCAGGTCATTTTGTTCTCCAATGTAGAAACTGAGTCTGGGACATCTTTGATCGTTTATTTTTGGGAAAAACTTCAACATTCCTCCAAATGAGCCAATTTTAAACCTAGAAATGCATCTTAGGTCGAACTTTGATAAATTTTTAGAAATTTATACCACTAGTCGATTTTCGTTCGTTTTGGTCCGCACATTCGTCCTACCACAAGTTTCAACCTTAGTGACCTATATAGTTCATGCAAATGTGTCAGAGACATTGTTAGGGTCAAGGACGCGCATTTCTGAGCCAAGAATCTCAAAACTACTGGGTGTAGGATGAAAATACCAAAGGGAAATCATTTCTGGATAGTTTGTTTCCAAAAAAAGAAACCGACATTGGGACGTCTTTCGTAAGTTATTTTTTGGGGAAAACTTAACAATTACTCCAAATGAGCCCGGTTTATAGTTAGAATTGCATTTTAGGCCGAACTTTGGTCCATTTTTCGAAGGCTATAGTATTGGTGGAGTTTCGTCTGTTTTGGTCCGCACGTCAGTTCTACCTCAAGTTTCTCTCTTCGCGACCCATATATTGCATGCAAATGTGTCAGAGACATGTTTAGGGTAATGAACGCGCTTTTCTTAGGCCAGAATCCCTTAACTAAAGGGTGAAAGACGAAAATACCAAAGGAAAATCATTGCTAGTCATTTCGTTCCCCTAAGCACAAACGGAGTCTTGGAGGTCTTTGATCGTTCATATTTGGGAAAAACTTCAACATTCCTCCAAATGAGCCTATTTAAACCTAGAAATGCATTTTAGGTCGAACTTTGGTCCATTTTTAGAAAGCTATACCACGGGTCAATTTTCATCTGTTTTGGTCCACACATTCTTCCTACTACAAGTTGACCTTAGTGACCTATATAGTTCATGCAAATGTGTCAGAGACATGTTTAAGGTTAAAGACACGCATTTCTGAGCTAAAAATCTCTGAACTATAGAGTGTAGGACGAAAATACCAAAGGGAAATCGTTGCAGGTCATTTAGTTACCCAAAGTAGAATTTAATCTGTGACGTCTTTGATCGTTAATTTTTGGGAAAAACTTTAACATTCATCCAAATGAGCCCATTTTAAACCTAGAAATGCATTTTAGGTCGAATTTTGGTCCATTTTTAGAAAACTATACCACTTGTTGATATTCGTCCGTTTTGGTCCACACATTCGTCCTGCCACAAGAAGATCGTTTATGTATAGTTTGATACCAAAATTAGAAATCGAGTCTGAGACGTCTTTCGTAAATTTTTTTTGGGAAACACTTAAGAATTACTTCAAATGACCCCGGTTTATAGCTAGAAATGCATTTTAGGCTGAACTTTTGTCCATTTTTGGAAGGCCATAGTATTGGTGGACTTTCGTCCTTTTGGTTCGCACGTCAGTTCTACCTCAAGTTTCTCTCTTCTCGACTCTTATAGTTCATGCAAATGTGTCAGAGACATGTTTAGGATCATGGACGCATGTTTCTGAGGAGAGAATCCCTGAACTACGGAGTGTAGGACGAAAATACCAAAGGGAAATTGTTGTAGGTCATTTTGTTCCAAAGCAGAAATTGAGTCTGGGACGTCTTTGATCGTTTATTTTTGGGAAAAACTTCAACATTCTTCCAAATGAGCCCATTTTAAACCTAGAAATGCATTTTAGGTCGAACTTTGGTCCATTTTTAGAAAGCTATACCACTGGTCGATTTTCATTTGTTTTGGTCCGCACATTCGTCCTACCACAAGTTTCAACCTTAGCGACCTATATAGTTCATGCAAATGTGTCAGAGAGATGTTTAAGGTCAAGGACGCGCATTTCTGAGCAATGAATCTCTGAACTATAAGGTGTAGGACGAAAATACCAATGGAAAATCGTTTTTGGATAGTTTTTTCCCAAAAGGAGAAATCGAGTCTGGGACGTCTTTCTTAAATTATTTTTTTGGGAAAAACTTAACAACTACTCCAAATGAGCCCGATTTATAGCTAGAAATGCATTTTAGGTTGAACTTTTGTCAATTTTTTGAAAGCCATAGTATTAGTGGACTTTCGTCCGTTTTGGTCCCCACGTCAGTTCTACCTTAAGTTTCTCTCTTCAAGACCTATATAGTTCATGAAAATGTATCAAAGACATGTTTAGAGTCATGGACGCGTGTTTCTGAGGCAAGAATCCCTGAACTACGGGGTGTAGGACGAAAATAGCAAAGGGAAACTGTTGCTGGTCATGTTGTTCACCAAAGCTGAAACTGAATCTGGGACGTCTTTGATCGTTTATTTTTAGGAAAAACTATAACATTCCTCCAAATGAGCCCATTTGAAACCTAGAAATGCATTTTGGGTCCACGTTTGGGCCAATTTTAGAAAGCTATACCACTGGTCGATTTTCGTTCGTTTTGGTCCACACATTCGTCCTACCACAAATTTCAACCTTAGCGACCTATATAGTTCATGCAAATGTGTCACAGATATGTTTAGGGTCAAGGAGGCGCATTTTTTAGCCAAGAATCTCTAAACTATGGGGTGTAAGACGAAAATACCGAAGGGAAATCGTTTCTGGTTCGTTTGTCCCCAAAAGCAAAAACCGAGTCTGGGACGTCTTTCGTAAATTATTTTTTGGGAAACTTAATAATTACTCCAAATGAGCCCAGTTTATAGCTAGAAATGCATTTTAGGCCGAACTTTGGTCTATTTTTCGAAGACCATAGTATTGGTGGACTTTCATCTGTTTTAGTCCGCACGTCAATTCTACCTCAACTTTCTCTCTTCACGACCCATATAGTTCATGCAAATGTGTCAGAGACGTGTTTAGGGTCATGGACGCGTGTTTTGAGGCAAGAATCCCTGAACTATAGAGTGTAGGCATTTTGTTCCCCAAAGCAGAAACTAGGTTAGGGGCGTCTTTGATCGTTTATTTTTGGAAAAAACTTCATAATTCCTCCAAATGAGCCCATTTTAAACCTAGAAATGTCTTTTAGGTCAAACTTTTGTCAATTCTAGAAAGCTATACCACTGGTCGATTTTCGTCCGTTTTGGTCTACACATTCGTCTTACCACAAGTTTCAACCTTAGCGCCGTATATAGTTCATGCAAATGTGTCAGATACATGTTTAGGGTCAAGGACGCACATTTCTGAGCCAAGAATCCCTAAACTATGGGGTGTAGGACGAAAATACCAAAGGAAAATCGTTGATGGATAGTTTGTTTCAAAAAGCAGAAATCTAGTCTGGAACATATTTCGTAAATTATTTTTTGGGAAAAACTTATTAATTACTCCAAATGATCCCGGTTTATAGCTAGAAATGCATTTTAGGCCCAACTTTGGTCCAGTTTTCGAAGGCCATAGTATTGGTGGACTTACGTCCGTTTTGGTTCGCACGTCAGTTCTACCACAAGTTTCTCTCTTCGCGACCCATATAATTCATGGAAATGTGTGAGAGACATGTTTAGGGTCATGGGTGCGTGTTTCTTAGGCAAGAATCCCTGAACTACAGGATGTAGGACGAAAATACCAAAGGGAAATCGTTTTACGTCATTTTGTTCCCCAAAGCGTAAACTGAGTCTGGGATGTCTTTGATCGTTTATTTTTTGTAAAAGCATCAACATTCCTCCTTTTGAGCCCTTTTTAAACCTAGAAATGTATTTTAGGTCGACTTTAGGCCCATTTTTAGACAGCTATACAACTGATCGATTTTCGTCCGTTTTGGTTCACACATTCGCCCTACCACAAGTTTTAAACTCAGAGACCTATATAAGTCATGCAAATGTGTCAGAGACATGTTTAGGGTCAAGGACGCGTATTTCTGAGCCAAGAATCTCTGAACTATGTTGTGTAGGACGCAAATACCAAAGGAAAATCGTTTCTGGATAGTTTGTCCCAAAAGCAGAAACCGAGTATGGGAAGTCTTTCGTAAATTTTTTTTGGGAAAAACTTAACAATTACACCAAATGAGCCCGGTTTATAGCTCGAAATGCATTTTAGGCCGAACTTTGGTCAATTTTTTGAAGGCCATATTATTGGTGGACTATCGTCTGTTTTGGTCTGCACGTCAGTTCTACCTCAAGTTTCTCTTTTCGCGGCCCATATAGTTCATGCAAATGTGTTAGAGACATGTTTAGGGTCATGGGCGCGTGTTTCTAAGTCAAGAATCACTAAACTACAGGGTGTAGGACGAAAATACCAAAGGGAAATCGTTGCAGGTCATTTTGTTTCCAAAGTAGAAACTGAGTCTGGGACGTCTTTGATTATTTATTTTTTGGGAAAACTTTAACATTCCTACAAATGAGCCCATTTTAAACCTAGAAATGCATTTTATGTCGAACTTTGGTCCATTTTTAGAAATCTATACCACTGGTCGATTTGGTCCTATATAGTTCATGCAAATATGTCAGAGACATGTTTATGGTCAAGGACGCGCATTTCTGAGCCAAGAATCTCTAAACTATGGGGTGTAGGACGAAAATACCAAAGGGAAATCGTTTCTGGATAGTTTGTTCCCAAAAGGAGAAACTGAGTTTGGGACGTCTTTCATAAATTATTTTTTGGGAAAAACTTAACAACTACTCCAAATGATCCCTGTTTATAACTAGAAATGCATTTTAGGGCTAACTTTGGTCCATTTTTTGAAGGTCATAGTATTGGTGGACTTTCGTCCGTTTTAGTCCGCACGTCAGTTCTACCTCAAGTTTCTCTCTTCGCGTCCCATATAGTTGATTCAAATTTGTTAGAGACATGTTTAGAGTCATCAACGCGTGTTTCTGAGCCAAGAATCCCTTAACTACTGGGTGTAGGACGAAAATACCAAAGGGAAATCGTTGTAGGTCATTTTGTTCCTGAAAGAAGAAACTAGGTCAGGGACGTCTTTGATTGTTTATTTTTGCGAAAAACTTCAACATTCCTCCAAATGAGCCCATGCTAAACATAGAAATGCATTTTAGGTCGAACTTTGGTCCAGTTTTAGAAAGATATACCACTGGTCGATTTTCGTCCATTTTGGTTCGCACATTTGTCTTACCACAAGTTTCAACCTTAGCGACCTATATAGTTCATGCAAAAGTGTCAGAGACATGTTTAGGGTCAAGGACGCGCATTTCTGAGCCAAGAATCTTTGAGCTATGGGGCGTAGGAGAAAAATACCAAAGCGGAATCGTTTGTGGATAGTTTGGTGCCAAAAGAAGAAACCGAGTCTGGGACGTCTTTGATCGTTTATTTTTAGGAAAAACTTCAACATTGCTCCAAATGAGCCCATTTAAAACCTAGAAATGCATTTTAGGCCAAACTTTGGCCCATTTTTCGAAGGCCAATATATTGGTGGACTTTCGTCCGTTTTGGTCTGCACGTCAGTTCTACCTCAAGTTTCTCTCTTCGCGACCCATATAGTTCATGCAAATGTGTCAGAGAGATGTTTAGGGTCATGAACGCGTATTTCTGAGGCAAGAGTCCCTGAACTACGTGATGTAGGACGAAAATACCAAAGGGAAATCATTTCTGGATAGTTTGTTCCCAAAAGTAGAAACCGAGTCTGGGACGTCTGTCGTAAATTATTTTTTGGGACAAACTTAACAATTACTCCAAATGAACCCGATTTATCGCAAGAAATGCATTTTAGGCCGAACGTTGGAAAATTTTTCGAAGGCCATAGTATTGGTGTACTTTTGTCCGTTTTGGTCCGCACATTAGTTCTACCTCAAGTTTCCCTCTACGCGAACCATATAGTTCATGCAAATTTGTCAGAGACATGTTTAGGGTCATGGACGCGTGTTTCTGAGGTAAGAATTCTTGAACTACGGGGTGTAGGACGAAAATACCAAAGGAAATCGTTCCATGTCATTTTGTTACCCAAAGCAGAAACTAAGCTAGGACGTCTTTGATCGTTTATTTTTGGGAAAAACTTCAACATTCCTCCAAATGAGCCCATTTTAAACCTAGAAATGCATTTTAGGTCGAACTTTGGTCCATTATTAGAAAGCTATACAACTGGTCGATTTTTGTCCGTTTTGGTCCGCCTATTCGTCCTCCTACAAGTTTCCACCTTAGCGACCTATATAGTTCATGCAAATGTGTCAGAGACATGTTTAGGGTTAAGGACACACATTTCTGAGTCAAGAATCTCTGAACTCATGGGTGTAGGACGAAAATACTAAAGGGAAATCGTTTTTGGATAGTTTGTTCCCAAAAGAAGTAACCGAGTCTGGGACGTCTTTCGTAAGTTATTTTTTGGGAAAAACTTAATAATTACTCCAAATGATCCCGGTTTATAGCTAGAAATGCATTTTAGACCGAACTTTGATCCATTTTTCGAAGGCCATAGTAATGGTGGACTTTCGTCCGTTTTGGTCCACACGTCAGTTCTACCTCAAGTTTCTCTCTTCTTGACCCATATAGTTTATGCAAATGTGTCAGAGACATGTTTAGGGTCATGGAATCGTATTTCTGAGGTAAGAATCCTAAACTACGGGGTGTAGGACGAATATACCAAAGGGAAATCGTTGTAGGTCATATTTTTCCTCAAAGCAGAAACTGGGTCTGAGACGTCTTTGATCGTTTATTTTTGAGAAAAACTTCAACTTTCCTCCAAATAAGCCCATTTTAAACCTAGAAATGCATTTTAGGTCTAACTTTGGTCCATTTTTAGAAAGCCATACCATTGGTCAATTTTCGTCCATTTTGGTTCGCACATTCGTCCTACCACAAGTTTAACCCTTAGCGACCTATATAGTTCATGCAAATGTGTCAGAGACATGTTTAGGGTCAAGGACACCCATTTCTTAGCCAAGAATCTCTGAACTATAGGGTGTAAGCCGAAAATACTAAAGGAAAATCGTTTCTGGATAGTTTGTTCCCAAAAGCAGAAATCGAGTCTCGGATGTCTTTCGTAAATTATTTTTTGGTTAACAATTACTCCAAATGAGCCCGATTATAGCTAGAAACGCATTTTAGGCCGAACTTTTGTCCATTTTTCGAAGGCCATAGTATTGGTGGACTTTCGTCCATTTTGGTCCGCACGTCAGTTAAACCTCAAGTTTCTCTCTTCGCGACCCATATAGTTCATCAAAATGTGTTAGACACATGTTTAAGGTCATGGACGCGTGTTTGTGAGGCAAGAATCCCTAAACTACGGGGTGTAGGACGAAAATACCAAAGGGAACTCGTTGCAGGTCATTTTGTTCTCGAAATCAAAAACTGAGTCTAGGACGTCTTTAATCGTTTACTTTTGGGAAAAACTTCAACATTCCTCCAAATAAGCCCATTTTAAACCTAGAAATGCATTTTTGGTCAAACTTTGGTCCATTTTTAGAAAGCTATACCACTGGTCGATTTTCGTTCGTTTTGGTACACACATTCGTCCTACCATAAGTTTCAACCTTAGCGACCTATATAGTTAATGCAAATGTGTCATAGACAGGTTTAGGGTTAAGGACGCGCATTTCTAAGCCAAGAATCTCTGAACTATGGGGTGTATGACGAAAATACCAAAGGGAAATCATTTCTGGATAGTTTGGTTTCAAAAGCAGAATTCGAGTCTAGGACGTCTTTCCTAAATTATTTTTGGAAAAAACTTAGCAATTACTCCAAATGAGCCCGATTTATAGCTAGAAATGCATTTTAGGCCGAACTTTGGTCTATTTATCGAAGGCCATAGTATTGGTGGACTTTCGTCCGTTTTGGTCCGCACGTCAGTTCTACCTCAAGTTTCTCTCTTCGCG
>JBBPDJ010037121.1:0-11331 GCA_037974625.1 Cucumis cinereus
TTATGACTGATTAAACGTTTGAAACCTTTTATTATTTTATTTGGATTAAACTAAAGTCTTTATTTTGATATGCCTTCATCTTTAAAATGGTTTTAATGATTTTTACTTAAGTAACGACCTTGGGTTAAGGTGTTCATCATTAAAAGCATAATGTTATTGTTTGTTCGTCATTAAAACCCGAGGACCAGAATCCTTTATAACCTTAGTCCGATTAGTATATTATTGTTAAATGCCCATTTTATCCTTGTTTAAAGATCAAATTAATGGAAAATTTAGGATCTTAACCTAAAGACAAGTTTTGTTTATTCGCTCGGTTTAATTCGTTGGTTTTGGATAATTTTCAAAGAATTTGACGATCGAAGAATTTTACGAACCGAGAACATCCCATCAAGTTTGTGAGTGACTTATAATTTTAAAATATGATTTCAAGTATGTGTAGTATGAATTTCTTTAAATCATTCTTGAGTTTACACGTTTTACGAGATAAATTTCTTAAGTCAAACGTATTGCATGTTTATGATTCTTCGTGAAAAAATGTGTTATGTAAATATTAAATACATGATTTATGATTTTACATATGATAGTAAGCATGATTTGATGTATTAAAAGATTGAAGATATTATGGTCACGTTTTATGAGATTTCAATAAAGTATGATTTAAGCATGCCTTGGTATTTCTAAATGAAATTCTTTACATGATATTTCAGTATAAGTTGAAAGATCCGAGTTTCATAAGTATTTCTTAATGAATATTTGAGCCAAGGTATTTCGTTACTATTTCAGTGATTTATGAGAATTTCAGTACAAGCATGTGTATTCATGATTGAGACTGAGGCTAGTATACTAAGTATGCACACTAGAGTATTTTACTGTCATGAGTGCTGGATTTGCTACAGCATGGAAAAGACGTTGTGAGCGGTGGCTCCGCTACAATTTAGATAGCGCTGTTGTGAGTGTTGAGTTTGCTCCACTACGACAAAGACGTTGTTAATGTTGGTCCATTGCAACGTAGATTTCGCTATCGTTAGTATTGGATTCGTCCCACTACGACAAAGAGGTTATAGATGCTAGTCCGATTATAACGTAGTATCGCTGTCGTGAGTGTTGAGCTAGCTCCACCACGGAAAAGACGTTGTTGTTACTGATCCCACCACAACGTAGTTATTGCTGTCGTTAGTGTTGAGATGACTCCACTACGACAAAAACGTTGGAAGTTCTGAATTTTTCCCACTACAACGTAGTTAGAGAATTACACATGGCTTGTTAAAGTTTTCAGTTACAGATGGCTTTGTAAAAGTTTTCAGTTACAAATTACTGAGCAAAAGTTTTCAGTTACGCATTGCTTTATGAAGATTTAGAAACACATTGCTTTGCAAAGTTTATGATATATTTCAGAAGTATGATATTTATGTATTTCCAAAGCATGTGATTTTTAAAGTATTTTCATGTTTATGAATCATTTCTAAAGTATGTTGTTTATAAATTGTCACTCACTAGGCGTTAGCTCATTCTTTTAAATGTTTTCTCACTTTTCGGATAGAGATCGTGATTTTCAAATCTGACCTATTGCTGCATGTCTTCTGTAGAGTTTAAGTTTTGTTTTAGGTCATAATCATGACTCTTTATATGCATGTTTTGGTCTGTAAAATTTTATAACGAGTGTGTTGGGTGGTATGGGACACTTGTGAGATCAATTATATATGTAAATTTTATTTACATGTTTATCAGTTATTTTCGCTGTATGTTTTTTAGAGTAAGATAAGTAAGCTGTCAGTGAGTGCCATTAAGTTAGAAACGTTACTTACTCGCTTCACGCCATCTCTTAGGCTAGGAGTAGAGAGTCTGGGAGAGGGTATGACAACACAGCTGTATGGAAAGGTTTCCACCAATAAGATAGTGGCATTTTAGCTTGGGCAAGTAGAGTAAGACCAATTTCTACAACATGATGATGTTTGTGTTCAATTCGACCATTCTGTACTAACGTATAAGGACACGACAATTGGATCTCTATCTCTATTCTTTTGCATACGGTAACAGGGGTATGAACTCCCCTCCATTATCACATCTCACTTTCTTAATTTTTGATTCATATAGATTTTCATTGAAGGTTTTGAACTGTTTGAAGATTCCAAACACTTTCCCTTTGGTCCTTAGAGGATAGATCCATGTGTATCTAGTGTAGTCATCTAAGAAGGCAACATAGTAATTATATCTTTGTGTCGATTGGATTGGGGCTAGACCCGATAAGTCAATGTGAACAAGGTCTAGTATGTGATGAGCTCGTGAGTTAGACAAATCTAATGGTAATTTGTGTGCTTTTCCAAATTTACACACCTCATAAAAGGATAACTTGTCATTACTTGAAATAGAAACATTACATTTGTGTAAGATTTCATTCACAATTTTAGGTGATAGATGACCCAAACGTTGATGCCAAACATCCAAGGTACAAGTCAACAAAATAATTTTTTCAAAAGAAATCAAATCTTCTTTTCCTTTTCGGCTTGAAATCCCCACGACAGGAGTTACTGACACGTAGACTTGGTCTTGAGCTTTTTTATTTAACCGTACTGAGGCATCATCTACTCCCATTAATCGGTACAACCCATGTTCATGCTGACCTATTAAGCACACTTCCTTGGATTTACTTTCCGTTACATAGCAAAACAGATTATGAAACTCAACAGTCACATCATTATCTTAAGTAAGTTTAGAGATGCTAAGTAAATTCTTTTTCATTTGAGGAACTACTAGAACATATTTAAGAAATAATGAACCATTTATAGTTCAAACATAATGTATATCCAATATCAGTTATAACGACTTTAATACCATCTCCAACTAATATACTTTTCACAGAAGAGGGCTTACCTTTGAGAAAGTCTTCCTAATTCGGTGGTCACATGATTACTAGCTCCACTGTCAAGATACCAAGTTTGATCTTGTAAAGTTTTAGGGTAGGCCATGAGAGTCGAGGGAGATTCTGTTTCATGTTTGTTAAACTGATGAGATGCATTGTTGCTTGCTGATGATTGATTTTCAGGTCTGTCATATATATTCCAGCACACTTTTGCTATGTGACCCACCTTGCCACACACTTGACATGTTGGTCTGTTTTCAGTTTGGTATGGAGAATGTCTACCTCTCCCTCGGCCTTTTCCCCACTGTTTGACTAGTAGTGTCCCTTATTTGAGTGATAGCTTGAGAGTGTTACATGGTTATGATTGGTTTGAGTTTAAAGCTTGACAATATTGGTAGACATTTGGTTTACAGTAGCGAAAGCCTTGAATTTTTTAGGTTGCTCATAACGTTGTTATGATGCAATCAGCTCAAGTTGTATTTGACTTCTAGTAAGGTTCTTTCCTCTCATTACACACACCACAACATTAATTCTTCATCAAGTCCTGCTGTCACATGAGAAACAAAACTCTTCATATCCATGGGAGAGCCAACAATAGCAAGATTATTGAAGTACCATTTCATTGTGTCCAGATATTCATACATCTTCATAGTTCCTTTCCTTGTTCGTTAAAGCATAAGCTGGTTGAAATCTTCTTGAGTTTGAGATTGAACTCTATAATATTCTTTGATTGCATCCCATTGAGGTTTTGCTTCATCAAAACCCATGACTTGAACGACCACTACTGGAGTCATGGAATTATATACCCATCCTACCAATAATTGATCAGTTGCAAGTCATACATCATATTCAGGATTTGGCATTAGCAAGCCTTTGGGTTCATCTTCAGATGGAGGAAGAACAATAGATATTTCAGGTGCTAGGATTTTTCCGAACAAACGCCCTTCAAGTTTGTAGCTTTTTAGGATGGAAATAATGATACTTTGCCATAAAAGAAAGTTGTTCTGGTCCAGTTTGGTCATTGTGACTTGGTTCATCAAATTCACAAAGGTTGGAGTTCCAACTGCAGATGGGTTGGACCGGACTTGATAGGTGCTGGGATTTGTGGTAAGGATTTGACTTGGTTCTCCCTTAGGTTCTGGTGTTTGGGTTTTTCTTAATGGTTGTGAAGTCTCAGGTGTGTCGGCCATGGTTGCTGGCTCTGATACTAGAATGAAGTAAATGATTGAGAGTGAGGCAAAATGGTTTCTGTATTTTCTCTTAATATGTTGATACAAAATTACAATCATTTTATAGGCAAGAAGAGAGATGAGAGAGAACCAATAATTACAAAGATTACAACCACCTAACCCAAGATTTAAGGGAGAGTAGGTAGATAAGGTAAACTACAAATGATTATAACTTAACACCCATAACAAATTTTATCATTTCCTCAATTTAATATTTCACCAAGCTTTTGATTCAATCTCCACATTTTACTCAACTATCTTCAAGTGTGTTTTGAACCCATCAATTTCTTACTTGATTGATTTATATGGAAAAAAATGAATAGATAAGAATTCAAATCTAAATCATAAGAGGGTAGAAGTTGTTTGAATTTCAAATTTAATAAGATTTATAAAGTATATGGATGATAAGTTTATTCTCTCCAATTTTCAATTTTAATTTTAAAAATTACATTTGAGAGAGAAAATCGTAGGATTTAAATAACACAGCTACTCTAAAAAGATCTCACTCCTACAATTAAAGCCTTTTAAAAAAAAAAAAACTATTAAGGACGTTATTCAATTAAAAAAATATTGGATCACATGTTGTAGAGACTCTTTACTATAAATCTTATTACTTTTTTGTTGAAAAATTTGGAAGAATGACAAATTTTAGGTGGGACGATTAGAAAAACAGTAAGATTTTTTAGAAATAAGAAAAATAGCAAATCCGGTGATAATCACGTGCATGGTTTTTTGATATTCCAAATTTACCCTCATTGGGATCAAATAACCAACTTAAAAGTGAATCTATGTAGAATGTATCTTTACGAATTTTTTTTATTAAATAATTAAATATTATATAAAAATACATATTATTATTATTATTATTATTATTATTTATATAAGGTAATTAGAGTTAAGTGAAAATTAAAGAAAAAAAAAAAACAATTCGTAATCTTCTACTTCCTCCTCTTCACCGTCCTCTGGCGTCACACTTAAGGTATGGTTCCTTTCTTCATCGATGCTTATTTTTATCATATCCATCCTTCTTCATGTTTTCTTTTTATGACTCATCCTACATTTTGCAATCATTCAAATATGATGCCCCTGGCGAAAATTGATTTGTGCAATATGGGCTAATCGATTTGTGCAATAACTGATTGAAGAACATCGACATAAAAAAGTATTGGGAGAAGAACAGAGTTCTCTGCTTCATAAGCTTTTGGAATTGCAGCTCTCTCAACCGAAATATTACACTGAACATATCATCAAAGGGCTTGTTTTGGTTAGTAATCCAACCTTTGTTTAATCTAATCAATTTTTGCTTTCATTCTTTGATTTCACTTACTTTATGAACTAATCAAAAGTAAAAATTCTCACTTTTTATCTTTCTTCTTCTTTCCTGGACGAACTCCCAAACTTTTTTATTTTGTATTTCTGTCTTCTTTCCTTCTTCTTTTGTTTCTGCTCCAACACAACCAATTTTGGTAAAACTGTTTTTTTCTTCCATTTTTTTCTTGTTCCTTCTTCTTCTTCTCTAATGTGACCAACTTTAACGAAAACCACACACCAACTCTGGGTGTGAGAGAGAGAAGAGTGGGGAGTGATATGTGATTGAGGAAAGGGAGAGAGAGCGAAAGAAAGAAAGAGAAAAAGTTGGATGAGCTTTTCCATGGGTGACAATATTTTAGTAATTTTACCGAAATTTGACGTGAAGAAAGGTTCATTTGAAGTTTTTTCTTAAAATTGAAGTCATTTTGCATTTTGGGTTGCTGTAAGTTCTCCACGGCAAGTTATTTTGTTCTCAATAATTCCAATAATTTTATTTTATTTCTTTCTAATTTGAATATTACACTCATAGCTTTCTTTCTATTTTGAATATGAGCTATGACTTCTTTCAGGTGCTCAGAAACGCGAAGGGTGCTGTTGCAGTGGTGATTTCAATTTTGATTTTCAGAAATTCAATCTTTGTCACTAGAAAGCTTGGTTATTAGCTCACAGTTATGGGAGTTATGCTCTATAGTGAATCGAAGAAAAGAAGAAAAGAAGAACAATGCAACTGAAGTGCATTTTCCTACTATGGTTTTAGAGAAGTGCAAGATTCTTCCATGGACGAATCAACAATGGAATGCCACATTCGCCATTTTCTCAACAAACTTTCATTTGCTTCCATTGTCATTGTCACTCACACCCTCATCTTCTTCTCCATCCAAACTCCACAAACCTGCATTCCCCCCAATTATTCTTCAAAACCCCATCTCCAATTCCTCAAATCCTGCTATTTCACTCCTCGCGCTCGTCTCTATTGACAAAATGCTGGCCATGAGGTATAGTGTTTCATTGTCTACTCTCGGTAAAATGAATTACATTGTAATTCATTTTTTATGTCTAACTATTGTACTTTATTTTCTTCTGCTCAAATAAAGTCTTTGTATTTGAATTACATTGTAATTCTTTTGTTCTTTTATGATTATTTTTTATTTTGTTAGGTTATTTGAATTAGACTGTAATTCTTTTTTATATATATATAATTATGATTATTCTTTTATTAGATTAGTTCAAACAAAATTAAACTTTTTATTTCCTCTGTTTTTTCCTATATATAAATATTTTTTTTATCTTCAACGTTTCTAATAATTAGAAATTTTTATTTTTTGTTTTTATTTTAATTTTAAATTTATTCGTAGAATCAAATCTTTTAGTTTGGTAGTAGGTTGTATCCATCAGAATTGTTGTAATTTTAAAAATATTCATTTTTGCAATAAATTAATAGTAGGAAAATCGGTTAGGATTTGAAGTTAAGGGTATTTTGGTCGGTTATTAATTTATAATTTATATATTTAATTTATTTTGCATTTTATAATTTTAATTTATTTTTTTTTTGCTATTTGTCAAAAGTAAATCTTAAATTTTGCTATTTATTTGGTCAACCCTTTTTTGTTTTAACATCTTTTCAAATGCAACTCTATATGTTCACATAATTTACCTTTGTTCGGTTTGAGTCCAAAAGTCTGATAACTTGAAGGGTCAACTAGAAAAATAGCGATTTCCAAGTTTTCATTTGAAAAAATGGAAAACCTATTTTTTTTTGTAAAAATGACAAATCAAATTAAAAATATAATAAATACAAATTTGCAAAAGTCTAATATATCCCTAAATTATAGGTAAGCAACTACTTTCTACACCTTAAATAAATATAATTACACTTTGATAAAATCTGACATAAGAGTTTAATTAATCACACTAACCAATACAATTTTGAAATAATCCTTCATCCTCAAGCACGCATTCCCTCCATCTTCAAGCACGAAAACCATTCATCTTCAAGCACGCAAACCCTTCATCTTCAATCCCCCATATTTGATCTTTCATCTTCAAGGATTCATATTTGTTCTACAAGCTCAAAATATACAATTCTTCACAACCTCACCATTGCATTCTCAAACCCTAACGCATTGTCAAACATAAATTTCATCTTCAAATCTGAAGAAATAAGCCGATGCATGGTCTTGTAGAGTTATCCTCTTCGTTTTACTCTCCGGTTCATCTTCCATTCAACGATAACAACCTCGTCGCTATGTACAAAAAGGTTTATCGTCTAGAATATATCAATTTTTCGATTCAATTTTAAAGCCAGCAAGACATTTCATCTTCCAATTACTGGTTCCAAATCCAAATACAAGGATGAGCATTGAGGGACTGATGCAACATTCATGGTACAAGAAATCATTCGGATCAAGGTCTCAATTTAGAAAACATGAGCTTATTTGAATCATTGGGTAATTATAAATCTGAATTGGGTGTTTCTGGATTGAATGTCTTTCATATAATTTCAATGTCTTATGATTTAGATTTTATTTACTTTTTTAATTGTAAAATGAAATTAAAATAAATATAATAATAAAGTACATTTTAAAAGTAAGACTAATTGGTGAAAAACGAGAAAAATCTATCATTATTTATGTTTAAAATGAACCTATATTAAGGATAATGATAACAAAGATTTATATATTGTTTAAGAAATAAAATTATAAAAAATATATTAGTATCAACTATCTAAAAATTGTATGATTTAATTAGCATTAACAGAAAATAAAAATGATATATGAAGAGTAATATAATATGAAATTTCAAAATTCAAATCAAAACTAAAAGATAGAAAAAATTTAAGATATGAATTTGACGAAATTTCAAACCATAAACCAAAATTAATAGCATAATATTCGCAATATTTGAACCAAAACCAAAACAACCCGAATTGTGTATTTGATAAATTAATTACAGTATAATATTGAGATTGTTGGATTCATTACAATGTAATTAAATGTGTTGTCAAGAGTATTTTGTATTGAGCAAGTATAATTATATAGAAGTGATGCACCTGAAAAAATTAACAAAATATACTAACTAAATTAGTTATTTCTTGTTAATAGTTAGGTACAAGTATAGAAGAGTTAGAGGAGATAAGAGAGAAAAAGGATGAACTTAGAGCTGTAAAATCATAACCATTAACGGAAGCTGCAAATGCATCAATAAGTGGTATATGAATTGATGCAAGGAGGAGCAAATTGCCGAAAGAATCTAAAGAAAATGTGGACGAGAATGCATCATTTTTTTCTTCACTTGAGTTAGGCGTAAAACAATGTGATCATTGATAAATACATTTTTTTGGACCTATAATTGGAAATTATGAACTTATGTTTCTTTTGTTTAGACCAACTTTGATGTTTTTATTTTAAATGACTTCTTAATTACAGTAAATGCTATAACTTTTTAATTCTACTTTTTTTCAATCATCGTATGAATGAATAAAACTAAAGTGTGTAATTTTATTCTCTCTAATTAATACTATATACTGATAAGATGTTAATTTGAATCTAAAAAAACACTTAGTCAAAAATAATTATTAAACTAAACAATTTGATTCAAACTAACTATGTTTTATTACAGTCCTGACCATGATATAACATTGTACAACATTTTAAGATTATGGCAAAATACAATTGACAAACAAAATGATTCAATTAGTGGACAAAAGATAAACCATTGAAAAAAAAAACACTATACACAGGGAGAGAATGATCAACCATTGTTATTACTTAGTACTTCAGTTAGATGGGCACACAAATAAAATGAGAAAAAAAACTTTAAAAAGCAATATATTGAAACAAAGAGTTATAAAAATATTAAGTATTGATAATTACAGTGTAACTACTATTGCTAACAAGATGGAATATGGTTGACAACAATAGAAACATCATTAGAGGAAGAATGTGAAACAAAGGACAACAACCATAATACATCTTTGTCTTCAATGATCCTAATAATATTAGGATTGCTGCATTCATCAAGATACAAAGTCAATCGAGAAATTATATATTTAGAAGGCGAAAAACGGTAGATTGGAATCGATCAACAAACTGGTTGAAAAATGTGTTCGAAGAAACAGAAATTTCAATAAAATTGAAGTCATGGTAATGTTTATTTTCATCTCATTTACTATTGAACAAAACTTTTATAGGTTTAAGATTCATGACAAAATATTGTTCAGTAAAAGGATGAATAAAGCTGAACTACGACTTAAAAATTCAAGTTTCAAAAATTAAAGTATCTTAGCAAAACTCATTTTAATTTTATTTTTCAAAATGATAGTAACTCTCAAGATTCATCCCTTGAATATTGTCAAAGTTAACCGAATGCATAACAAATACATTTTTTATTAATATAATATGACATTTTAAAATTAACAAAAACAAATAAAGTTGTTTAATTATTGAAACTAACTCTTAAATCCCGAAATATGAAGACATAGTTACAATTTGATAGTTGATGATATAAAACGTATAAATGAATTACAGATTCATAAGTGTATAATATGAAAATAATTACACTACAGTGACAATAAGACATGTTTTTAGCAATGAATTACAGTATCATAAGTGTAAATATCAAAATAATTACACTACAATCACAACGAGGGTATTATGGTACTTCAAAAAGTGTGATACATGTGTCCCACATGGATCTTACTAAAAATTAAAATAATTTTCTGGTTTGTCATTTATCAAAATGACACTAAAATTAAGGGTCGACCAGATAAATAGCAAAATTTAAGGTTTACTTTTGATAAATAGCAAAAGATAATTTAAATTGTAAAAATGGTAAAATGAATTAAATATTATTAATTATAAATCAATGAAAGACTAAAATACCCTTAACTAATTCAAATTCAAATCCTAACTAAGATTTTCTTACTATTAATTTATTGCATTTTAAAATCACAACAATTTTGATGGATACAACTTCCTAACAAACTAAAAGATTTGATTTTCAAAATATGAATAAATTTAAAGTTAAAATCAAAACCAAAAATAAAAAATTTTAATTATTAGAAACATTGAATCTAAAAAAAATATTTGTATATGGAAGAAACTTTGTTTGAACTAACCTAACAAAATAAAAGAATAATCATAAAGGAGAAAAAAATTACAATATAATTCAAATAACCTAACAAAATAAAAAATGATCATAAAAGAAACAAGAGAATTACAATGTAATTCAAATAAAAATCAGAAGAAAGTATAAGATGAGTTGACACAAAAGAATGAATTAAATCGACATAAACAATAAATTAAATGAATTACAATGTAATTCATTTTAGCAGTAGAAAAGAAACTCACCTAACTACAAAAAACTCACCTAACTATAGTAGTGACAAGATGACAATTGAACACTATACCTCATGATAAACTTTCATGTCAATGGAGACAAGCGAAGAATGAAATCGTAGGAAGATTTGGAAAATTTAAGATGAGATTTTGAAGGATAATTTGGAGGAATGCAGGTTTGTGGGGTTTGGATGAAGAGGAAGATGAGGGTGAGAGTGACAATGTCAATATAAGCAAATGAAAGATGCACTACAGAGTTGAACTTGACCAGGAAATTTCAACTTTGCAGCCTGCAGGTACTAGGGGTGGAAACGGTTCGGTTTTTGTTGTTTGAGGGTCAAACTGAACCGAACCGATTTTTTTTAACAAAAATAGTATACCAAACCGAATCGCACCGTTTGTGCGTTTGGACCAAACCGAATCGAACCGTTTTAAAAACGGTTCGGTTCGGTTTCACCAATCGGTTTCAATACTTTTTTTCCTTTGTTGTTTAATTTCTTTTGATTTTAAATGGTTTTCTTGTTGGGTTTTATGTCCTAAAACTCGTAGATAGTAAATGTAAATCGTTGACCGTTATTAATAAACAATTATTATT
>JBBPDJ010037122.1:0-11331 GCA_037974625.1 Cucumis cinereus
ATAATTGTTTATTAATAACGGTCAACGGTTTACATTTACTATCTACGAGTTTTAGGACATAAAACCCAACAGATAGGTTGAATCGACCTCCCAGACCTAGATGAAGATGAAAAGATCTTGACGAGACTGAAACGAATCTAGATGATATGGACGGCGTTGGACTTACCTCTCGACGACGACAGAGAAGATGAGATGATGATGAACACGTGAACGATGTGGGCAAACTTTAACGACAGCGGAGAAGATGAAATGATGATGGACACATGGACGACGTTGGACTCACCTCGACTGCGGCAAAGAGATGAAGATGATGATGAACAAAATAGTGAAGGTTAGGTGAGAAAGGAAAGAAAAAAACTAGGGCTTGTTTAAGGATTCCCTTTTATTTTAGCTTAGAGAGAAATGAAAATGGGGGAAGTAAAATTTGGGAGAGAAAGTAGAGAAATGAAAAAAGTTTAATTAAAAGTTGGGGAAGGTGAAGGTGCCTTTTTTTTAATTCAATTACTTGACTGATAAATGCCGTCAAGTAAAAATAAATTTAACTTGATGGGTAAAAACCGTTAAGTATGTAAAAAAACAATTTATTTTTTTATTTTTTTGTTTATTCTTGACGGTTTTAACATTACTTAACGATTTTTTTATAAAACCGTCAACTAATGTAAAATAAAAAGTGTCAAGTAACGTCAATTTTGTAGTAGTGACTTCTAAAATTTTTTTAAAAGGTAAAAACTATGTTCGTATATTCTAGTCCAATCCAGCACTTTATATATAGTGTTATATCATATTCCAAACAAATCTATGACCACCATAACTGCAGGATAGTCATAGCAATTCACATATAGAACAAAGTACATCGCAAAGAATTTGATAAAGTTGAAAAAGAATGTTAAAGAAAACAAACTTGAGAGCAAATATCAAGACTCCTTGAAACACCAAAGAGAACAGTGAGATACTTGCACATAGTTAAAAATGAAAGTTTTACATAGTTAAAAATGAAAGTTTTAGTTATAGATCCATTGAAACTTATAAAGTTCAACGCAGAACCGCAATCTACCTTGCTTCAGTCAAGCCATAGTAGTTCAACAACACTCCACTATGAACATCAACATCCGACCATGGGTTTTTATACCTAGTCATTGAATCTAGTCGTGTTAACAATAAACTATCAAAAGCTTCAAATAGCTAATTCAGTCGCTAACAATTTTAGTTTATTCACTCTTTAGACGTATTTTCACTTATCAACTTCTCTTAACACACTTTCTTTAAGTCATCTATTTCAATCTGTGCGTGCGCACTTTAGCTGATATATATCTACAAACATTTTCATATGATCCAAAAGAAACATGGTTATAAGAACGAGATGTGACCTATATAATCGAAAAGTTTCCAGAATATCAAAAATTTACAATGAAGAAAAAACTTTTGTGCTGAAGAAAATATGATACCAACTGTTTGCAGGGGAAGGCTATACCGTGAAGGAATTCTCTTGCAAAACCAACATGATACTTATCACTAATGCTTTAGCAGAGTCTTTGGTATGTGCTAAGAAAACATTCAAGAACCAATTAGAAAACCTCTAAGCATTAGTAGACCAACTATAAACATTTACCAATAATAGTGAAAAGAGAGCCCATGTACTAACATCAAATAATCAAAAATCTTTAAGTACAATAACGTAGAGTAGATGCAGCACGAGCACAATGATTAGGTCCCAACAAACCAAATTTGACATTAGTAAATGAAAATATGAATCCATTAGTATATAGAAATATGAATGCACCTCGATCCAACAATATTGTTGCTCCAAGTAGTCCAAAAAACTAAGCTTCCTTGGCTGCTAAGAAATGACTCCTACCAATAAGGAATGTTTGCTCTAGTCCAGTCCTGATATATGCATCCGAAATTCTCCAACCTAAATTATTTCTCATTAAGGAAATATTAAAAGAAAGTATTTAGTGAAATAAACTATAATTTGTCTTGCATCATATATCATCTACAAGCAAGAAATTTTAAGTATCATATATCAATCATATATCACCTATGATAAAGCGATAGTTACTAATAAGTAGTAAACTACTCCTTGGTAGAACAACATGAAGTGAAGATAATGAAGAAAGCTATGCAAAATTGTAAAGCTACCTGAAGTTGGATGTGTGTGACACTAACTATATTATGGACCACCTTATTTCAAATCACAATATTGTCATCATCTAAACTACCCCTTCTGTACAATTCACAAAATACACATTTTTCAATCATTTCTAAAGTAGAATAACATGAAAAGTATAACACATACCTATTAGCCACCATTAAACCGGTTCCATCATAACAAAAAAGTATTTCTTTAAAAAATCCCTACAGTCAAATGTGAGTAAATGAACTTCCAAAAGTTAACAAAAAATACAAAAAGTACTCCATTCTACGTCTCGAAGAACATATGATGTAAGAGAACATACCTTGAGGTTCTTCTATCCCTAGCCAAAAAAGAGAGAAATCTAATTTTACTTCAATTATTAGTGCAAAACATGTAACTCAAAGTGACAATTTAAATCTCAAAACAAACTAAAATGAAAACTCACAAACTTCTTCAATGTTACTTAGGTACCCAAAAAGATAAATAATTCATACAAAAGTTTGCATAACAAAATTCCTATAAAAGTAGTTTAATTTGAATAACAAAATTTTCTATATGCTATAAACCTTATCTAACTATTTAATGCAATCTTCTTATTTTCTTTTTAACTCCATGGAAAAATTTAACATTATACATTAAACTTGAGCCTAACAAACAAAACCTATGGAACAAAATAAAAATCTAGCATTAAAAAATTACAAATTACATTTGTGGTGTTCTTAATTCTCTTCCATCTCGACAGGTTATATTTTGGACACCTATTGAAGTTTTCATACTCTCTTCTATAGAGACAACAATTATTTGGACAAACATCAATTTTTTTGATAACTAAAGCCTAAGGTAGTAAGTGTTCTTTTTGCTTCGTACATGGATACTGGGATTTCAATTTTTTCAGGCAAAAACTCGCTAATAGTCGCCATAATTTTGAAAAGCTCGAATTACTCCATCCGAACCTAACCTTTAGATTGTATAATCTAATTAAGGCTGACAACTTTGTGAATTTTTTACATACAGGGTATAAAGGTTTCTTAGCATCATCGAACATAGTGTCAAACATGTTCGGCACGTCAGAAAACTGATCATGCACAGTTTGAACCATATTCAGTAAGTTGAATAAATCATCATCGTCCTCAATGTTTTCTTTATTTATATTCTGACATAAATCATTACGATTCTCCCCCATCAAATCTTCATCGTGCCAGAACCACACTTTATAACTTTGGTCAATTTCATTTGCTTATAAATGATATCTAACTATTGAAACCTCATTGGACACACGATTCCCACACTTCAAACATGGACACCTAATTGAATTGGAACCGTTGGCATTACGTAAACCAAATTAAATAAAAGTTTCAACTCCTACTTCATACACCCTAGACATCCTATTCTCCATCATCCATGATTTGTCCATTGTCAAAAATACTCCTTAGATAGTTGTTTCACATACTTGTTTACAACAAATATGGTAACAACCAGTCCCTTAAACTAAACTGACCACTCAAACATAGTGACACATTGGCAAACAAATTTACTCAATGTTACTAAGATGGGGATGAGAGTTTTTACATAATTAATAAGTATACTAGTTTAATAACAAGATTGACATGACCTAAATTATAGTACAAAAGTAACAATTTAGCAAGTACATAGCCCTAAACAAACTTACAACTTGGTTAAAAATAATTTCTACAGATACATTGAACGAGTAAAGAGTGAGTCTATAGCAATTAACATTAGTACAATAAAATCTAACAAGACATAATTTGACACACTTCATGCTTCAATGCAACTGGGCAAGAAATAGGTTGCTTATTCTCAAAACGTCAATACAGTTCAGAAAATGAAAACTAGTATTATACAAGGCACAAATTATAACAAAAATGTCAATGTTTTATAGTGTGTCATCATTTCCACAAACATCATATAATTCAAATCCATGGTTTAGGAACAAAAAATTATACAATATGGTTCAAGGTTCGATTTTCTATTGGAACAAACAAAAATAAAAAAAACGCAACAAAATATTTTATTGAGGCATTTCATCAAACAAAAATAAAATAAACGCAACAAAATATTTCATTGAGGCAAAGTGTTGGACATGCTTTTTGGACACAAACGTTTAATAGATTTGTCTACCTAGTTTGCCAATGTGAATTGAGTGCGAACAATGAAAAGAAAGGGAACAAACCTGAAGTGGGCAGACGGATTTTGGCTTGTAATATTGCACGACAAAACAGGTTTGGTGTGGCTCTTGACGGAGACGAAGCTGGATGGTGAACACAAGGATGCGACACCAAACGTTGAAGCTTCGTGTCGAGAGGAGCTTGGGCGACTGAGCGAAAGAAGAAAATGGCTTCGGGCAGAACGTGAGAAAAGAATTGGGCGTACGTTTTTTTTTATGTTAGGGCAGAAGGTAAAAACATTAATGAAAAAAGATGACGCGTTTTTTGCATCGTCTTTTCGTGACGCGAAAAACGCGTCACGAATTTTTAAAAATCCAAAAATGTCCGTCGTTTCCCGCCAAAACTCCAGTTTTAGGAAAAGACGACACTTTTTTTCTTCCCCCCTCTCATTTTCATTTTTCAAAAGTGTCATTGTAGGTGAGATTTCTTATAGTGAATTGATGTTAAAAAAATTATTTTTTAGACTAAAATTAAGATTAATTGCATGCTTAATCATATGTAAAACCACTTAATCGACACTCCCTTAACGCCTCAAGCTTAGTAACTCACCCTTGAACTCATGACCCTTATCATTAACACGCCTAGTGTAACGACCCGACTTTTCAACTTAAGCTAAGGTCATTACTTAAACAAAAACAATATTTTTAAAACCAAAACCATGTAAAGTTTAATTAATTTTACTAAAGAAATGAATATAAAAACAACTTTAGGTAGAAAACCAAATGTTTCAAGTTAATAGATAAAATAATTTTAAACTAATTTAATTTGAGTCCTAAGTAAAACATAAAAGAATTAATAAGTTTAAAATAAAAACAATCTATCAACAGTCATGTTGTTATAAGATTATCAAATCAAAATAAACAGCGGAAGTATTAGTCATAACTAGTCCCATTGGCACGGTCACGGGTCCTTCGAGTTACTCGTCGACTTTCCTTCACCTCTACCTAAAAAATAAATATGAAAAGGGTGAGCATATAAAATATTCATTACGGGCCCACTAGGTGAACCGTTAACTTCCTATTAAGCTTACACCATGTGCCATAATAGTCTAGCGATCTCGTTGAAGCACACATCAATCATAAAAGTAAATCTGAGGGTGTACTTATCAGTCAATACAGTCGGGACACCGTACATACAAGGTGTACTAGCCTAGTAGCTAAAGTTAGCAGTTACCATCAGTCAAAAACATTATAATTCAATCAATCTCAGTCCCATTCAGCCATAAACATAACATGTAAAATTAATCAATATGTTCATTAATAACCATCATGCTTCATGAATTTTCATAATAAACCACAGTTCAAAACTGTCATACTGTCAAGGCATATTAGTCCAACTCAATACATAATCAATCTTACTCATGTCAAGGATCCGATAGTAAACCCTTTACCTCAAAATTACATTCTAACTCTTGGTTTGAAATTTAATTCCCAAATCAAAGTCCTAAACATCACACATTTAATTAATAATTTATCCATCAAATCATCAATTAAAATTCAACCTCAATTCTTCAATTACATACCAATTTGTCGTCGAAACCCAATGCGACCTTGTTGAAATATCGACGAATTAATTCTAAAAAGTGTCCAAATTAATCCTTCAAAACCAAGAACAAATTCCAATTCAACTCTTAATTAATTCTTGAATAATTCTTTAATGAGTATCGAAAACCCATAACAGAAACACTTCAAACCTCAACAAAACTCACCCCTCTTAATCAAACTCGTGAGCGGGGCCGACACGAGGAGAAAAATCATAGGACAAAAGGGCAGATCATCACGGTTGGGCTCACAACGGTGATTCGATCGACAAGGAAACGATTGCTCGGAGTTTCGTCGGACGTCAGTAGAATGGTTCCGGCTTCTATGACGACAAAATGTCACACAGATGGGATTGACTCCAAGGGACGACAACTTGGCTTGTCGGACGTCGAGGGCATGAGACAGCCGACAAAGGAAAATTTTCAAATGCGGGGTGGCTGAGTGTTTGTGAAGGAGAGGAGGAAGAATTATTTTTATTTTCTCTTTTTTAATAAGCATGCATCCCAAGGCATATTAATTGGTTTTTTCCTTTCCCCAAACAAATATATATATTTATATATATGTATGTATATGTATATTTCTAAAATCTACTTTTCTTGTATAATTAAATATATAAACAATTATATATTTAATTTTATCTCTTCTCAATAAATAACCATCTTTTCCAAATCAATGATGTGTGTATATATATATAATTCACCTTCTCTCCAATTCAATATATACCTATAAATATATATTTAATTACTTAACCTAAATTCCACATAATCATATTTTTTTCTTAAACTTTCAAATTAAATTAATTAACATCCTTAATCAAAATTAGTCTTAAATTAAAATTACCTCCAATTGGGATGTTACACCTAACCCTTACTTGACCTTGTCGCAATGCCTTCAACACATGACAATGCCACCTAACTCTCATCTCAACGCAAAACCTTTTCTTCTTAATGTCACTTAGAGGTTTTTTGGGCTGGCTTGAATGCATGCATGCTCACCTTGGCCGCATAGGGCACTTTGTCCTCACTCATAGCCACTTGGCCGCATAGGCACATAAATGGCCATCTTTGCCGCCTCCCTCACACTAAGCCTTGGCCGCATGGAGGGTATTTTGACATTGTATGGCCGCATAACTCCTTTTCCATTGCGTTCATAATCAAATCATCATCGCATACCCAACGAGACTACATGCTTCTCTAGTAATAAGTTGTTGAACCACAGTGTCGAGATTACAATCATATGAGTACTTTCAATCTAACGACTTTCTCGACAAAAGTTCATGTTCATCCATTGACACAACATTATTACGCTTCTCGTTACTAGTGGTGACATTAAATTTGAGCTTAGATTTAGTGTTCTTGAAGATTTTCTTTGGAGTAGCCTTTCTATCTTGATGCAACGTGCACCATTTCTTTCAAGTCCTACAAGGTCGAATTTCTTCTTGGTCGGTAAGCATATGGGCAATTTTCTCAATAGTTCTATTGTAGAATTGATCAAAGGTAGTTTCCTCTTCCTCATATATGTTAACCTCATCAAGTAGTAACAACAACTCTTCATAGTAAGTGTTTACACTTTTGTTATCTTGCTTCAAAGCTTACAATTTGTGCAAACCCTTAGGAACAAAACACTTTCTCATTAGCATCTTGATTTCTTTCCATTAGAGTCATGCATGATTTTCACTTCTCCTCCTTTTCAACAATCACTACTAGAAAAAAGAACCTTTTCTTGACGGTTTTAAACTGTCAAGAATTAACATTTTTTATGGTTTTAAAACTGTCGTGGAAGCCACCGTCAAGAATGTCAAAGTTCACGGTTTAAAATCGTAAAAAAAAAATAAACGTTGATAGTTAAAAACAGTCAAAAATGTTGATACCAACGACAGTTGACAATCGTCAAGAAATTGGTATTTTATGACATTTTAAAATCGTCAAGAACTTTTGTTTAATTTGACATGTTAAAACTATCAAGAGTTTCTTTTTATGACATTTTAAAACAGTCAAGAATTTTGACATTTTTTACATTTAAAAAGCGTCAAGAACACACTTATTTATGGCAGTTTAAAACTATCCAGCCTGTTTTTGTTTTAGTTTTTCTTAATTGCAATTTGTATATTTTTCTACAATTTGATTATATGTTTGTTCCCTTTATTGGCCTTGTAGTACATGTACTATGGTCCAACAATCACAAAAATATGCAATATAATACAAATTCCAAAACTTTGAACTATTGCTTACAAACCCAAACTTTAAGATTTACAAAATGAATATATAAGTCAGCCACAGTGTGGAAGTCAACAAATACATAGCTGTAGCAAAAAATATCATAAATCTAATCTCTCTAACCCAACCATAAGTCTAAATTTTCAACTATGAACAAAAACCAACAATATATTGTATTACTTCAAAAATTGATTTTCTTGATGGACAGACTTTCTTGATGTCTGCATATTTTGACTTTTTGGTCATCAAAGTAGACATTTTATTTACATATTTTGTCCATCAGAAAAGCCAAAATTAAGGTAGTGAGGCACGAATATAGTACAAACTAGTTAGGTTATTTCTTAATCATGATCCACTTGTATGCCAAGAATATACATGTTTAAGTTACATAAAATTTACCTTGGATCCTTCCTTAATGGACTATTGCATATATAAAATAATCAACTATTATTTTAAATAACATATAACTACGAGGGTTTAGGGCATACATCCCAACATCGACATGTTTCTTTAGTAAACTATTTACAACTCGAGGTAACAAAATAGGGGTTTAAGATTGAGTTTGTTGCAAGAAAAAATTGAGTGAAGAAAAGTAAACAAAAGGATAAAATAATCCATATGATTTAAACATCTAACCTAAGCTCTCGAGTTATTTTCCAATTTGCTTGATCATAGATTCATCAAAGTCTAATAAGTCATAAATGTCTATGAACTTTCAATTTCGAATTAAAAAATTTAAAATTTCAAAATAGTAAGTAATAGATACATTGCTATATAAAAACGTACACTAAGAACTATTGTATAGAAAGTTGTGTATATATATATATGAACTTTAAACTATCGGAAAATATCAAACATACAATGAAAAAACATTGAGGAAAACCTCTGATACACAATTTTGATTTTAAGGTCATACATAGAAACAAATTTAGAAATGCATGAGATTGTTCCCCTAACACAAAACTCTAGGTAGGACTAATCGAAAACATTTTTTATTTATCATACTTTAATATCTAATTATGAACTTTTAAGAAGTTTAAGTTAATATACGTCATTCCATTTCCACCTACGTCGAAAATGTAATTTTAAGAGTAGTTTGTGTAATTCTTCCTAAAAAATAAATTTTATAAGGGTGTTCACAAATATGTCTCATTGATAGCTTTCACAAAGAGCTATATTTATGTTCTTAATCCACTTTGCTTATTAATTATAATGTGATTAATTGCATATTTTGTAGAATTATCGAGTATATCATGCTTATCGAAGAGTTTTGTGCAGTTGGAGGTTGATTTAGAGCCAACGAGAGTCAAATCGAGCACCGAAGATTCAAGAGAATCAAAGGACAAAAAATTTCTCTAGAGCAAGTGCAGTTGGCTTTGATATGGGCTGCGCTTGGCACTTAAAGGTCGAGAGCATAAAAAATGGGAGCGCAGTGGTGCTACGGACATTGACTGCGTTGCTGTAATAGGACAAGAGTGAAGTTGTGCTCTACCTTATTTTATAAATACTCTTCTTCTCTAATTTAAGGTTTAAGGATGTCGGATTGATGGAGGTCGAAGAGTAGAGCCAATTTCTTCTTCTTCATCTTTTCTACTATCATAGGGTTAGATTTTAGTTTTCTTTTGGTTTGTAGTTTATGGATTAAAGCTTTCCTCTTCCTCTTGTCTATGAAATGATGAGGTAACTTTTATATTTAATTTTTAAGAGTATGACCATGTAGTTTCTTGAATTTTTTTGTCTAATAGATGTAGGTTTATGAATTTTTATCTTTCTTGAACTCATGGATATTGAGATATATATCCGTAAATGGATTAACGTCCCTCCTCTAGAATGCATGTCTCCGCTATTTGATTTTTACCTTGCACGTCCTTCCAGTCGTCAACGTTATAAATCAACCAAGTAGCAAATGTTAGAACTCATATGTTATGGCTTATAGTATTTATAGGGTCTTGGTTATGCATGTTTTAACATAATTCAATGAATTTGATTGATTAGGTTAGGGCAATCCACTAGTTAATCACACAATAGAATCCTAAGGCTTAATGCTCGTGTCAAGAATCTTATATGATAGCTTTTCGAACCCAATAGGACTTATGATGTGTAGTTTAGTTGGGCTTTGCTTAATTGTCATAACTAGTAGTTCAGACACTTTCTTAGTTCATTCTTAGCTAGTTGTCGACCTTTGTAGAGGCTAGCTAGATCGTGTCAAGCAAGTCGATTTCCATGCATGAACCAATTGCATGTCCAATTAACTAAAATTGATGATTTAAATTTCATAGAAATCCTACTTTCTCTCGAAAAGTAAATCTCTCTTATCCTAGGTTACGTTTAATTGATGCACTTTATTTTTCTTGTACTTTACATCTCCGTCCATCACAAATCCTCCCATTTATCTAGCGATAACTAGAGAATTGACTAAACGACAACTAAACACACTTTCTTGCGGATCGACAAGTCTTGCCGCTATTGCTACATCTTTATAGTAGTAGTAGTAAGGGTCGGTATTATAAATGTATTTTGATAAAGAGGTTTGCAGACGACAGTAAATCTCTTTTGCAACTCTTATATCCTTCATATTCCATTAACTAATAAAATATTGTTTAGCCAGACAATTAGTTTTTCTTTAGAGAAAAAGAGAATAAACACCTTGGAAAATTAAAAAATAATATTTTTTTTTAAAAAATAAATAAAAGATATTTCAATACTTTAAACAATACAAAAGAATCTGATTAAGACAACAGAAGTGAAATAATTAATTGAAACATAAATTTTATTGGGCGATGCATCGATTAGAATGTCTGTCTTATTTAATTTTTAACTTGTTTCCAGATAATAATCTATTGTTACACTTGCATCTTTTAATATTATAATAATATCCTACATTATTCTTTCTTACATTTACAATATTTTGTTCTATCTTCAACTTCATCTTATATTCTAATCTAAAGTGTTTCTTTTTTTCCTAATATTTTATGTTATTAAAACAAGAATAAATATGAAATAGTGTTTAATTTCTTTAAACTATTTACGTATTTACTATTATTCTTTTGATCAAGTCCAACTTTAAATAGGGCTTCATGAATATTATTCATGACAAAAAAATCAGCTATAAATATTGCTATGTACTCAGGAACCATCACATACACATCTCACATTCCTTCTTAAAAAAATATAGAAAGATTCTAAATATGGGAAACGCACGTATGTATAAACTCCTTATTTCTCTCTTGAGTTCTTTTTTTTCTATATATAAT
>JBBPDJ010037124.1:0-11305 GCA_037974625.1 Cucumis cinereus
TAACATGAAGAGAGAAGTAGCAGACTTTGTTAGCAAATGTCTGGTATGTCAGCAGGTGAAAGCACCAAGACAGAAGCCAGCAGGTTTGTTACAGCCTCTTGGAGTTCCAGAGTGGAAGTGGGAGAATATATCGATGGATTTCATTACGGGGTTGCCTAAGACCCTGAAGGGCCATACAGTAATTTGGGTTATTGTGGATAGACTCACCAAGTCAGCACACTTTGTTCCAGGTAAGTCTACTTACTCAGCAAATAAGTGGGCTTAGTTATATTTGAAGGAGGTGGTAAGGTTGCATGGAGTTCCTGTGTTGATTGTTTCAGACAAGGATGCCCGTTTCACCTCTAATTTCTAGAAAGGTTTGCAGAATGCCTTAGGTACCCGGTTGGATTTTAGTACAACTTTTCACCTACAGACTAACGGTCAAACTGAGCGTTTGAACCAGACACTGGAGGATATGTTGAGAGCTTGTGCTCTAGAGTTTTCTAGCAGTTGGGATTCTCATCTTCATTTAATGGAGTTCGCTTACAACAACAGTTACTTTATAAAAAGGTTATTAGGTTTATTGGTTTGCGAGAAAGTTTTTTTTTTAAAAAAAAAGTTTCCCTTCTTCTTCACGCCTCACGAGCATCGCCAACCCCATTCGAACTTCCTCTTCAATGACGGAACATCATTCCCCATCTCTGACAAACTCTCTATCGAGCCAAATGTCGTGCGACTCGCCAGCTGATCGCTACAAATGTTGAGTTCCACGAAGCTGCTGCAAGCCGACGTCAATTCAAGCCACGTGCGTCTCCTCAGCCCAAGCCCGAGTCATTGTGGTTCTTTGTTTGACTCGTAGTCGCTCCAACATTCAGCACTTCCTCTGTCCAACCGACATTCTGCCACGTCTCAGCCCCTATCCAACCCCTAATCAACGTTGTGTCGCCTTTGTGCCGCCACCGTTCGTTGATTCTGGGTAATTTGTTTTTTTTAATATGGATTTTTGGATACCCGATAAATATATTTAAAGTTTAATTAAGAATAAATTGGAGTTTATTCTTAATTTTGAAGGTTTGATTTGGAGCTTTATTGTTGGATTAATTCGTAGATTGTTTCTACGAATTGGATTGGAATTTTGACAATAATATTGGTAAGGTTGTAGAGTTAAGATTGATTTAACTGTGATGATTAGGATTGAATTGAGGATTAAATTGCAAGCCAAAGATTTATCATTTATCTTGAGGTAAGAGATTTACTACCGGATTCTTGACAATAAGTAAGAATGTTTATGTGATGGTTGTACTGATTGGTTATCTGATGAGTTAGCTGTTGTAGGATGAATTGATTGAATTGAGTTAGTTGAATGGATTCTCTGATGAGTTAAATATTTGTTATGAGTATGTGAGAGTTAACTATTAGTGATGAGTATGTGAGAGTTAACTGAATGGATTATCTAATGGATTGATTGTTAGTGATGAGTTGATCTTATTGATATTGATGGTATGACCGATTTGATCTACGATTTCTTATGGAAATCTTGCAGCATGATGAAAATGTAATGTGAATGAGAATGTTGAATTAAATTTCATGTGATACGTGTATGGTTGATTTGAACTAAGATGAATGTTTTGAACTGATAGTAACTGTTAACTTTATTTATTAGCTAATATACCTTGTATGTAGGTGCGTTCCTTCGGGTTCACTAGACAGTTCTATGTGTTCTTTCGGGTTCACTAGTAGATATGAGTGTTCCTTCGGGTTTACTAGACAGATATTTGTGATCCTTCGAGTTCACTAGACAGATATGTGTGTTTCTAAGGGTATGAGATGTGTGTTCCTTCAAGTTCACTGAGATGTGTGTTCCTTCGAATTCACTAGGTTGAATTGCATGTGTTTCTATGACTCACTAGACTGATATGTGTGTGTTCCTACGGGATCACTGAACTATGTGGCACAGGGTATAGGCTTGTGTAGGAAGTTAACAGTTCACTTAGCGGACACAATAGTGGGTCATTTACTGGGTATTTTTATATTTACCATTTTCATGTTTATTTTTCAAGCAGAGGCAAAGAAAAGCTAGCGAAGGATAAGAAGGACCTGTGACCATGCCCTTAGGGACTATTATGACCATTATGACAATGCTTCTGCTACAGATTTTATATTTTGGTGATTTCAGTATGTTATTGATGTTAGACAATCTTTATGCTAAACCTGTGACTTTTTATTTAAGTAACAACCTTAGTTTAGATTAGAAAAGTTGGGTCATTACAATAAATCACGAAATAGAACTTATATTTTATTAACTAGGGATCATTGGACACTGCTTGACATAAATGCATACGACGATATGGTGTACTACCTTGACTCACTAACAACAACATCACGAGCAACTATAAGATATTTAACCGACACATAAGTTAATCTTCTATGTCATGTCGCGTTTATTCTAATTTGTGTACTATACTTTAAAATCTATGCTTATTTCTTGGTAAACTAGAGCAATACCAATCTTTCAGTCTCAAAAGAATATTAAAAAAAAACCAAAAACAAACTTTATGGCAAACAGTAAAGGCAAGTATAAACATTACTACATATTCATTGTATTTTGTAGACATCTAGTAATTAGGATTACTTCATTATTCTAATTTATTGTTTTTATGTAGTGTTCTCTACAAGTCGGAAGAACTGAGTGTGGATAGTACGTCATGAGATTTATGAAAAACAATTGTGACTAGAGGAAGCATTGTCATCTCAAATTCGGTATGTCATCAAACTATTTCGAAAATTCAAATGGCATAGGAAAAATAGCTTTCATTTTAACATTATGTTTTATGGGTATATAGATTGACACACAGAGATCATAATCACAGATCGAGTTGAACGAGGTGCCAGTTGAGTTGGCTAACTTTTTTGGTTCAAACATGTGATGGTCTGTTATGTTGCTTGCACGATTTTTTGTTATTTTGAAGTAAGTTTTGTTGTAGCTATCATCTTAAAAACTCTTTGAATATAAATCATTTTTTGGAACTGTTCGTGTGTGTGTGTGGGGGGGGGGGGGGGGAGGGGGGTTGAATGTCCATTTTGGAAACACTAGCATATTGTTGGTTTTTATCAATAGGTGTGAAGGTAGACTTACAATAGTTTTGAGATTAGATTTATGATAACTAGTTTTGAGATAAGTATGTGTATGACAATTTAAATTTGTGGCTAACTGATGGAATTATATTCTTATTGTAAATGTTCGTATAAGGTTGTCTATATTGTTCTCATTAACTTACAAAAATACTTGATTGAGTTGTAAGATTTTGTATACGACAATATTGAACAAATGTAAAGTTTTGGAAATGTTTATATGGTTGAAATGTTCATAGATGTTCAAGTTTTGAAATTGTATTTGATGAATATCATACATATTTATGTGATTGTTCGACAACACTACAAGAACTTTAGAGAAAATAAAGGAACAAAAATAGAAACAAATTATAGGAAAATATCCAAATTAAAATTTAGAAAAAAAATACCGCAACTGACTTAAATTTATTAAAAGTTATAAACACTTACATTCTTGACGTTTTTTAAAGGTTATAAACACTCATATTCTCAACATTTTTTAATGGTCATAAACATTCAAATTCTTGACAGTTTTTTCGTATCAAGTAAACAACGGATCTTAACTTTTTTTAAATGTCATAAACACTCACATTCTTGTCTTCTTTTTACGTATCAAGAACATTAGTTCTTGACATTTTTTAAAGGTCATGAATATCAACATACTTGACATTTTTTACATGTCATGAACATCAATATACTTGATGTTTATTAAATGTCAACGTTCATTGTTATTGACATTTATTAATGATCGTGAACTTCGACATTCTTGATATAAGCTTCAAGGATGGTTCTAAACACGTCAAGAACATGGATTCTTGACTTTTAAAAAACATCGAGAGTCTTTTTTTATAGTAGTGTTCTAAAAACCTACAATTTTTTGCCTTATATTTATCTCATGGCCGAATTACCTAACTGACCAAGGCAGCCTCTTATCGTTCTCTCTCCCTTTTTCTCCTCGTTTCTTTGTCTTCTCCTCTCCAACTCCTCTCACTACAAGAAATTTTGTCTTTAATGTCGTTTAAAAAAACTAAACACGAATGTACAATGCCAGTTTCTAAAAAAAAAAAAAACAAATCTTTGATGTCAGTTTTAAACTGACATTGTAGAGGTACTTAAATGTTTGTTTAAAACTGATATTGTAGGTGACCCTCATTTTGGAATCCCAAACAATTTTTTAGTATTCATTTATTGTTTTCCTGCCTCCTCATTTTCATTTCCTTCTAAAAAATAAGAAAACTTTAGCCCTACCTTATCTTTTTGCTCTTTTCCTCCCTCCCTTCCTTCTTCAAGATGACATCAACCAACAACCTCTCTTTTCTTCGTCGCAGCATGACAGCACCTAGAATGTTCTATCTCACTTTGGTTAATTTATGATTGTTCTCTAGTTAATGTGCTTCATTGATTATTTTATAGATATTTGGTGTTGAGAGATAGAATCGACTCTTTCAAGATGTTTTGGGATAATTTGGAGCAATTAAGAGCTAAAAAGAGCGATCAAGCTTCAAATGAGCACAAATGACCAAAATGCCCCTAAAGATAGTATAACAGTGCTCCGATATTTCACAAAAGATGTGTCACGTGTCGAAGTGCTATAGTACTGCACCTCGACAACTTATGCCAAGTGTCGCGGTGCCTTCGCATTTTCTATAAATGTTTCTCTTTAAACTTAGGTCATAGGATCACCCCTATTAGGGCTTCTAGCCCCTTTCCCCTCTTCTTCTCTTCTCTATTTTCTACTTGGGTGTTCTTCATGGTTGATCAGGTAGATTATGGGTCTCATCTTGTTCACTTTAATAAAGAGGTTGTTGGATTTCATGTCCTAGGACTTGTAGATAATAAATGTAGATAATTGATCATTATCAATAAAGTGTTATTGCTATCATTTCAATTAGAGTTATATTGATTATTTAGTATTAATCTTGACTTAATAAACCTAAATCCAATAAACTAACATCCTGGATTATCTAACATGTCTTGAATTGTATGTGGAGACATATCGAGATCAATGTTCAAGATACAGTCTAAAGGGTCTATAGTTTTAGAATAAAACTGAGTACTTTATCCTGGTAACACTATGGATACGATTCACTTTGTATTTGATACAAACGCAATGATCCAATGTGTTCATGTAGGTGACATGTCCGTGGGGGTAGCCTATGCAATAAGTTTGCATAAGACAACCACTATTGTGGTGTATAATTGTGATATGAATCTATGTTATGCAATGAAATGGATGTGAGTTACAAGTTTTCCTAATCATGTCCAAGTATAAACTATATTAAGTACCTAGTGAGTCTAGGGTTGAACACAAGAAAATTGTTGCTTAAATAGTGAATTAACTTTTATTTTTCCATACAAATGAATGATAATTAAATGGATGAATTTGTTTATGTGTTATACTAAAGACTACAGTGTCCAGTTGGTATGCGGTGGGGAGGTGAAAATGGTAATGAGTTATAGAAAATGGTGCAATGAATCTGAATTAAGAACCTTTCCGCTAATCCTTTAACAAACATGGAATCTATGTATGCACTCATTACTAATTAAGACAAGCGTTCTTCTGACGCATACATGTCACAAATACTCTATTTCTAGATGTAAATGATGTACTGAGATGTGATAAGTTTATGCTTATTTCTAAGTTATCTCCTATTTTTACCAAACGTGGTCTAAGTTGCTTACTCTTTCGAGCAGGTGACTATCTTTACTTGAAGTACTCTTTCAATGCGTTCAAACTTATTATTTAGCTAAGGTCAGACAAAATGAAAGGTGGACCATTCTTGTCAACTAGATTGAATCTTAACTTCGTAATCCATTAATGAATTTAGCTACTCATATCAAAACATGAAGGCCAAGGACGTGGATGTGATGAAACTCAAAGTAATCATATTGATAATGCAAATTTGTTACAATGTTGGATTATCTACTACGGTCACTCGGTGTACAGAAAGTAAACACAACACAACAAAATGACAACTATAAATCACAATTTCTCGTTTTCTGGAGATGATCAATCTCTCAAAGTTGCTTGACTTGGGAGTGAATGGAGAGTGGAGATGGTATGATAATTTGGACAGAATTTTGGCTTCAAGTCTCTCTGCGTTATGTATGGATCCCCTTGGCTTCTTCCATAAGGCTATTTATAAGCTTCTGACACTCGTCGCCCACTAAGCATGTCTCGTGTTATTTGGTGACTATTTTTGCACTAATGGGTATCAATCACGATCCAAAAATAATGCGCCGCATTGGGTTCTCGGTGCATAGTTTTTCTACGTGATGGATTGTACTGTGTTTTGAACACCTCTTAGAAGTCTCACTATGTTTCAAGTAGTTTCTTTTCTTTATCATGTCTTCATAGCATTACTTCTAAATGAGTGTTAAGAATTCTTACGTAATTGACCCATCTTTTGTATAATTCTGCAAGCAAAAACACCAAAAGGTCATAGTTTTTTAACATCAACGCATTGTAAACATATAAACTCATAGCAAGCACAATGCATAATTTCTAAGTGTATTTGATGTGATTTCTATTTGCTTTCTTTAATTATCTTGAATAAGGAAGAACAATAACTTGTATTTCTACAAGTTATCAACCACAAAATAGTAACCATTAGATGTAACTCTGTTGACTAGTTAGATTCTATTTTAATAGAATGACCAGACAACTTTTGTTCACGAGGAATTGTCCTTTAATTTGCATGAGTAAAAGTGACCAGTTCGTTGACTCATGCCTACTATTTTAGGGACAAGGTCAAGTGGCGAGCTGGAATCATAATATTACAAGATGAAATTTACTCTTTCTCGTTTTAGGGTAAGTAGATGAGTGTTCCCTTAAATTGTGACCCAGACACTAAAACAAAGGGCCCTACCCTCTCACTAGCTCAAGAGGAGTTTATATTTCATGGTTGGACCATAAATATGTTAATTATTGGAAGAGTATTAGTATTGAAGAATTTAGATATAACCTACGGGTAACACGATAATTTGACCCAACTAGTGTTACGAACACTCGTGAAGGACTAACTTGTGTTATTGATTTATATCCGTGGATGCAGAAATATATCTACAGTGAGAAAGTGCAGTTGTGAGTCTTTTGTGGAGTGTACAAACAGTTAACGAATATTGATTGATGTGGTTAATGAGTTTAGTCAATTAATCTCATTATCGTTGGAGCTTCTCATCTGTAGGTCCATTAGGTCTCCTTCCTAGCTTGTAAAAGGTATTAACATAATATTTTGAATAGAATTTGAAATGTTCAAATTTATTTATGAGATTAATATAGTGTATGGTGATATATTATAATATAAAGTTTATATTTTAATTAAACTTGATTATATGAATTTAATTTTGGATATGATTCAAAATTAATTTATGAGAGAATTAAATATTTAAAAGAGTTCAAATATTAATTTAATATGAATTGGATTTACATTAACATTATATGTTAAAATTAATGCGTATTAGATACGCATTGATACTATTGGTTATGAGAGACATAAAATTGAATATGATTTAAATGCAGATTAAATTAAATTTGTGATATTTAATTTGAAAATTAATTAATTATTTTATTTTATTTTATGTTATTTTATGTTATTTGATTTGATTTAATTAAATTCTCTGAATTAAAACTATAGATTATGTGAGAGATGTTTATTTAAATATGATTTAAATAAAATTGTTAATTAAATTAGATTTAACTAATTATTAATTATTAAATTAATTAATTTAATAAATTATTATTTTATTATTCAACTTAATATTTTTTAAAAAAGTAAGTCCCCTACGTGGGAGTTACATCAAACGTATCCCGCGTTCTTCTATCTTCTCTATTCACTTACATATATGATACCTACAAAACAGAAAAAGAGAGCAGATCTGCGAAAAATAACTCTCACATCTTCTTTGTAAGTAAAATTGTCAAATTCAAGTTTGATTCCCATAAACCAAACATCATCATTCAGAGAATATGAAGGTTGCCAATTGGTGGTGTTCGCAATCAAATCCAAAAGTGTTTGTAAATTCTGAGTCGCCAACAAAAGTAAGTCTCGATTTTTCTTTGTATTTTCTAATTTGATTTTAAAAACGTGTCTAGCAATAAGTAGGTTAATTCTATATTTTTTTTCAATGTATGGGTATTTCAAAAATCCAATTAAATTTGAGTTTGGTCTTTGTGATACGCTTTCTCTGCGTTAGGGCACTTTTTCCTTCAGAGGTACGGTTTGGGTTTCCTAGTTTAGTGGATTTATGATGTACTTTTAGTAACTTTGGGAGAAATTCATATTTTATGATGTAGATATTTTGCTATGGGTTTCAATCTTAATTTTATGTTTATGAATGACATGATTGTATTGTTGATTGACTATCAATAATTAATCATGTGACACATATGCTTGGAGTTAATTTGTGATGTGTAGCATATAGTCATGGGTTAATCTCAAGGGAAGCAATAGGTTGGTTAAGCTTGCAATTCATTATCCATGATGAATCGTAGTTTGTCCTATCAACTAGAGGCACCACATTGTAGTTTGCCCTATCAACTAGAGGCACCACATTGTGTGTGTTTAACTAGATGCTGGAAGTTAGACATTCATCCAAGAAACTCACTAAAGCTTCATGCAGACGTTAGATAAATATGTTTAAGTATGAGTTCATCTATGCATGTTTAACTAATTAGATAATTAAGACCATTGGTTGGGGTTCTGATCAAGTGAGTTGGGTATAGGCAAGGAGTTTAAATCATAAATTGATGATTCGATGATTTGAGTTACGTTGTGTTAAATGATTCCATTCCACTAAACTAAGGCGTCTCAAATAAATGCCTTATCTTTACTTTTTTGTACTTTAATTTCATGCAATTTAGTTTTCCTGTCAACTGAAACCAAAACTTCTCGTTTTTACTCCTTTCTATAAACCGATTTGACATTGAAAAATTGTATCTTAGATTGAGGCTCCATATGGTTTGATCTCAAACTTGCCGCTTATGCTATGTATTAGTGCAAGTTGTTAATTTGGTAAATATAAATATCATTTGATTAGTAGAGGTACATATAAAAATCTTATTATTTGGGATTCTACTCCATCCTAGTTTAAATGCGAGGTTAAATTATTAATTATGAATCTTGTTGTGGTTTACTGTTGTTTTGTGGATTTTTTTTTTTTTTTTGGTTAATTGTTGTATGGAATATGTTCTATTGTAAATATTATTGACCAAATACGAAAAAACAAGAGGACCAACCATGCTCTCTTGGACTGCTTTTTTCTAACACAAAGCAGGAATTTTCCGTGGTATAATTGGTTGTCATAATGAATTTGGCATGTATACCATTGATTTACTTCTTCAATATTGGCTCTGAATTCAAACCCACTCTGAGCTCCAGGATCAAATACCATGGAATTATGTACCTGCTTTGCTTTTCAATTTTTTTGCTTCCTAAATTGAAGTGGATCTATTGTTGAAGAACTGAGATTCTCTTTATTTTGATTTATTTTCTTCTTTAAGCATCCATTTCTTGATATCCTATTTACTTTACTAATTGTTTGTGCATTGCGATCCAAAATATAGGCGTAGATAGAAAACTAAAAATCTTAACCTTTTTTGTTTGAAGAGCCAATTGGAGGATAACTACAATCTTAAGTGTTTAATATCTAATTTTTTAAATTATCTTTGTAAATTATTTTTTAACCTACTCATGGTTGTTTGGATTTAATCTTTGGTGTTGAATATATATGATGTTCAAATCAAGTGTTAGGATTATTGGAGAAATCCATCTCTCTATCTTAAAGATTTTATTGAGCCAGCCAGTAGTTGGTGAAACGACATCAGACATTTTAGGGAGGCAAAAAATTAAGATAGTAGGTTGATGTAGAATCTTATTGACCAGGGTATTCTTTAATGTGCAGATAGTTGGAGTGTCTTTATTTGGCATTATCCTATCCAAGTATGACCCAGTAACTTGATTGAAGTTCGCTTTAGGTTTAATGTTTTACAAATAAACATGTTTCTTCTTCTGCTTCTTTTAAGATGTTTCACTATTCTTGTTAACTTTTATCATTATTAGTTTTAAAGTAGGAGTCTCTAATATTTTTTCACTAGCTCTACCATGCGTATGTTGGAAATGAATTTTGAAGTTTGGAGGAAATTTGAAAGAGAGAATTGAAGAAATGGGCTACTTGTGTTATTAGACACTTCTAATTTTTTGTGGCTTGATAGTAGTGGAGAATATCCCTTCTATTTGTACGAGTTGGCACACCTAAATGTATGGTTAGTATTTTGCCAACACATTCTTGATCTAATGGTTACAATATTTTTTACAATTACACTCCTTTCTCCTATTTTCTAGATATTTCTTTAATCTTCTCTAGATATCTCCTACCATTAATTTCTCCATAATATTATACTAATTACTACTTCTAGAAATTTGGCTTTTTTTTTTGGCTAGGCCCAAATATTTTTAACTCAAAATCAAGTTTATATTTCAACACCCCCTTTTAAACTTATTCTTTTACTTCAAGCAAGTCTATCAATCTCATGAAGTCTTCTTTCTTAAGAGGCTTAGTGAAAATGTCAGCTACCTGATCATGAGTCTTCACATACTCTAACTGTACTTCTTTTCTTTTGATTCACTCTCTAATATAATGATAACGTGTGACGATGTGTTTACTCCGGTTGTGGAAGATTGGGTTTTTTTTCAAAGCAGTTGCTGATTTGTTATCTACGAAAATTCGGTTGGCTCTTCTTATGGGCAATCTCAACTCCTTTAATAGATTTCTCAGTCAAATTTCATGACAAACGCACGAGGTAGCAACCACATATTCTGCTTCACATGTGGAGAGAGTAATAATGGGTTGCTTCTTTGGCATCCATGTTAAGGCAATGTTTCTCATATAGAACACAACCCCAGTTGTACTCTTGTAGTTATCCACATCTCCTCCGCAATCGCTATCATTGTATCCCAAGAGCTCATAATTATCAGAAACAGAATAGTACATGTCATAACTTACATACCATTGATGTATCAAAAAAGTCTCTTTGTTGCCTTCAAGTGAATGGTTGTTGGTTTCTCCATGAAGCGACTGATAACTCCAATTGCATAGAGAATGTGGGGTCGTGTGCGTGTTAAATATCATAAACTTTCTGTAACATCCCAAACCATTTTAAGGTAAATTGTAATTTTGTATCATTATTTATCTTATTAATTATGGTAAAGTTGAA
>JBBPDJ010037125.1:0-11300 GCA_037974625.1 Cucumis cinereus
AAATAATAATTGTTTATTAATAACGGTCAACGGTTTACATTTACTATCTACGAGTTTTAGGACATAAAACCCAACAGCTACAACGATCGATGAAGGTAAATGGCAAGGGAAGAGACGAAGTGGTGGACGACAACAATGATGTGGACCTTCTCAGTTAAGTGTATTAGTAGTATAAACAATTACATAATTATCAAGTTTGTAAATAGCATATCGATCAAGTGCATAAGTAATATAAACGAGTGCATCATTATCAAGTCTATCAACAGTATATCAACCAAGAGTATTAGATGTTGGATTTTATGTCCTAAAACTCGTTGATAGTAAATGTAATCCGTACCGTTATTAATAAAGTGATATTATTCTAATTTCAATAAAGAGTTATTGATTTTCTTTATTAGTTTTTTCTTAAACATCCTAAGCTGCTTTATGAATCTTTAATTGTATGTGGAGACATACAAGGATCAATATTCGAGATACAACTTAAAGGGTCTGTAGTATAGAGATAATGTTGGGTACTTTATTCTGGTAACACTATGGATATGGTCCATTTTGTATTTGATACAAGCACAATGATCCAATGTGTTGGTGTAGGTGACACGTGAGTGGGTGTATCCTATGCAATGAATTTTCATAAGACTGGTTCATGAAATGGTAACCATTAGATGTAACTGCGTTGGCTAGTTAGGTTTCTATTTCAATAGGATGACCTACACAACTTAGTCTTAATCCTAAGTGTATTATGAACTTCCATTCACGAGGGGTTGTCCATTGATTTGTAGGGATGAGAGTGGCCAGATTGCTAACTCAATAAGCCTACCATTTTGAGGACAAGACCAAGTGGAAAGCTGAAAATATAATCACACAAGATGGATACACTCCTTCCCGACTTTAGGGTAAGTAGATGAGTGTTCCCTCATGGTGTCTCCGAGACATGAACAAAGGGTTCTACCCTCTCTATGGCATGAGAGGAATTTCTGTTTATTGGTTGGACCATAAATAGATTGTTCATTAGATGAGCACTGATATTTAAAGACTAAGAAGTAACCTAGGGATAAAACGATATTTGACCCAGCTGGTGCTACAGACACTTGTGAAGGACTAACTTACTGTTATTGGTGTACATCAGTGAACATAGAAATATATCTGTAGTGAGAAGAGTTCAATTGTGAGTTTTTTTGTGGAGTGTATACACAATTAACGAATATTGATTAATGTGGTTAATGAGTTTAGCCAATTAATCTCATATCGTTGTAGCTTCTGATATGAAGGTCCATTAGGTCCCCTTTCTAGCTCGTAAATGATAATGAGGTTAATATATCTTGGATATAATTTGAAATGTTCAAATTGACGTAGGGAATTAATTAATATAATATATGGTGATACATTATGATATAAAGTTTATATATTAATTAAACTTTATAATATAAATTTTATTTTGGATGTGATTAAAAATTAAATTATGAGATAATTAAATATTTGAATGAGTTCAAATATTGATTTAAAGTAAATTGTATTCATATTAAAACCATAGATTAAAATTTAATGTGTATATGATACACATTAAAACTATAGGTTACGAGAGAATGATATATGTGAATATGATTCAAATCTAGATTAATTTAAATATAAGATATTTAATTTAGTAATTAGTTAATTGAAGAATTAATTAATAGTTTAGTTTAATTATATTTAATTAAATTTTATTTAATTAAATTAACAACTCCCTAGGGAGTTATTATTGAAAAATGTTGGATGCTCCCATGGAATCCAAATTTCTCTTTAACTTCCTCCTTTTCATCTTGAAAAAGAGGGAAACAAAATAGACTGATGAGGATTGCTGCAGAATGTCTGTAAATAGTAGAAACAATTATCTCTAGCATCTTTGTATTTTTTCCAAAAATATTTCCAAATCCACAAAGGTTCCCACAAACCTTAAAGCCTCTATTGCACATAGAATAGGAAATGTTCCAGGGGGTGGTGATCTCAAATTTGGAGACTAGTAAAATTCAGAGACGAAACCAAATGTAAGATTTCTTTTATTTATAATTCTTGATTTAATTGTTAAATAGCATGCTTAGCCATTAATAAATTTTATAGTAGTTTATCTCTGTAATTTTATTGGTATTTTTATTTTTTTCAATTAATTTGAGAAATAGTTCTGCAATTGTTTTCGGCTGCGTAAGAGCTCTTATCCGTTCATTAGTAATATATTAGTCAAGTGTGAGATTCTCTTTCACTCAAACTTATGCTTCCCTAAGTATATGAATATGAGTGATGAAACACTTAGGCTCCCCCTAAGTATGTGAGACTCCTTCTCACTTTGAACTTATCTTTTCTTGTTCTTGCAAACTCCATTCACATAAGAATTTAGGCTCCCTCTAAGGTCTAAGAATTATCTTAGGCTCCTCCTGAGACCGAACGATACTTTTCGTAAAACTAAAGTATTCATTGTAAGAACACCATGAAGACTGCACCACCACAAGCAAAGAATAATATTTTCCTCTTAAAATAGGCATAATGTAGACCGTAGTTGGTTGAACTCTATTACCAATTTAGAAAACACACTATATGTGGAAACCTCAGAAAAAAGAGACTTCTTGGGCTTAAATAGCAGAGTAGAAAGAGTATCCCTACAAAAATTTGCATATCACCAAAAAGAAAAAGATCCAAGAGAAAATATTGGGTAGAATAATTTAAATTAGAAAATAAAATATTATGCAAAGTTAGCACCTTGAGACACAACCTCAAAAAAAGATCATACTCAGATTAAAACGGAGACAACTCATAAACTGTCTAAGGAGCAAATGCTTGGAGTCTTAAACAAATAAACAAATATATATTGCCAATATCACAAATTTAACATAGTCCGGTTGGACACAAGTTGGGTTCGACCGAGTTAGAGAGATTTTTTGACCAACCTTAAAATTTAAAGACCAAATATTGGAGGGAAGTCATTCGAAACATTGGAGGGAGATATTAAAATGCCTAGTTTGAAACTTCATAAACCAAACATATCTATTATAGAAAACTCAGTCTAGAAAGGTATTTTCTTCCAAATTTAACATAAAAGTTTTTTAAAAGTTTAGAGAAGGAGCAAAATAAGAATTTATAAAAAAAAAAAAAAAAATTTAAAGAAAAGAACTTGATTGTCAGTTCAAAAATATTTATGTCGTTATTAGACCCCAACATTTTCATATTTATGGTTTAAGTTTAACCTACGCTTGAAATGATACACCACTTTGGTCGGAATAGTTGTAATATGACACAAATGATGTTATGCCTGTTTGTTTTAATACATCTCTACCGTTAGATCATGATATTTCATATTCATTGTCTGAATCACAACCACATTCAAAAGGATATAACACATGTCGTATAACAACTTCTACCCAAAATAGTTGAAATGAGGGAAAACATGATTATTGTTCGTCTAAACATGTGTCAATTGTTATATCGTGATGTTTCATATTTATGGTCTAGATAACGTTCACATATGAAAGAATAAGGTACTTTGGTGGTGTAAGAATCCGTTCATCCTAACTAGTTGTAAGAAATAAAAAATTGAAATTACTAAAATATGTAAACAAAAATGAGAATGGAGATATTCTCTATTTATAGTTTTTGTTTTGGTATATAGTATAATTTTAATTTAAAATTTGGATAAACTTATGTACTTGGAGAAAGTCATAGAGCAATACAAATTTCATTATGAACAAACCACTCGAAGATACAAGATTGCAATAGTTTTTAAAAATGTTTGTAACAAATTGCTAAAGTTTGTATTAAATTATTGCTGTTGCGACCACCCGACGGAGCAACATAGTAGTCAGAGGTCATGTGCCCCTCGATTTATCGCTTTTTACATTTTTAATATAAATTATTTTAAGTACTCTTTTAAAATACGTATACAAAAAATCAATACAACCGTTGAATTTTTAATATGGTGCAGCAGTAGGGGACACATTGCAATGGCGTTGGTCATCGGTTCGAATCCAACCTCTCATTTTTTGAAATTGAATTTATTTTATAATTGACAGTCGAATCGAATGCAACATGTAGTCTCCACCTGTCAAAAAAAGAATTTAAGATTTCCGAAAGTACAAAAAAAAAAATTACGTAAACCTTAAACCCTAAACTATTTATTCAATCCTTATTAATTCAAATCTAAATTCAAGTTAGTACAAGTTTAATTCTTAGTTTACAAATTAATTATTTTTTTTAACGACGGTTAGTAATAGTCACATGTGGACGATACCAAAAATGGTCACATATACCAGAAAAAAACTCTAAAAAGATGTCCTACCAAGAACTTGTCTTACTTATTTTCATAAACAATAAATTATTTAATTATAGTCATAAATTTGTGACATTAAAAAATATAATAAAATTTCATAACTCCTAAATCTTTGTTTTTAAATACACAATGTTTTATTTCCTAAAACAAAAAACAGAGTTGCTTTTAAATATATCAAAATAAATCAAAATATTTACAAATATATTAAAATTTTAGAATTTGTCAGTGATAGATATCGATAAACTAGTGACATTGATAGACACAGATATAAGTTTATTAGTGTCTTATCAATATCTATCATTTGTAAATTCTAAAATTTTGTTGTATTTGTAAATATTTTTTTGTCATTTGAACTAATTTTTCTGAAAAATACTTTTGTTGATAATCTTAAATAACTGGCATACATTGGTGATACTAAAGAAAGAGAAATTATTGTAAATGGTAAAATTGGTGAAAATATTTACAAACTACAACAAAATCTGAAAATCTATTAATGATAGGTCTATCAGTGCAGTAGTAGATATTAATAAAAGTCTATCAATGTTTATCATTGATAAAATCTGAAATTTTACAATATTTAGGTTTATTATATTATATTTAAAAAAGTTGTTAAATAAATGTCATAATTTTATTATAAAACGGGTTGTATTGATTTTGATGACACTTAATTTGTTTCTGCTGTGTGTTGGTTTAGGGTTTTGAGTTGTGTAATTGTAAGGAAGAAGGAATGGGATAGAGATGGGTAGAGAATTGGGGATGTTGAATAAATGTGTTGAATGGACTGTTGGCGCCATAACTCGAAAATTATGAACTTCAAAAATCTGTTTCTTCCAAACATATATATATATATGTATATATGTATATATGGATATACATATATGTATATATATATATGTATATCCATATATGTATATATATATGTATATATATATATATTTGTGTTTTGAATGGGAGAATGAAATGGTGATGGCATTGGCATGGTGTCCACGTTGTTCCATATATATATATCTTGCTTTTCAAGGCGTTTGGAGGCAAAATATTTTTTCTTATTTTTCTTAATTGAACAATATACATTTAAATATTACTTTTGTTTTGAAATTTAAATTTTATATTTATTTTATTTATTAACTTTGGAACACATTTATATGTCTTTTTAAAATTTTATAATTCTTTTATCTTTCATCTCCCACTCCCACATACTATACCTTCATTATGGGGGACAAAACAATACATCTTATTTTGATTAAGTTTCTCTCTTATCAATAAATAAATAAATAAATAAATTTATCTTTACATTCATTACTCTTAGCCATCTACCCTAGAAAAGCTAGGATTGATGGCCCACTTATCTCATCAACCAATTAAGCTAGATGCAAAGACACCCTAACTAATTTGCTAAACACATTAAGATCTAGGAACATGTTAAGTCAAACATGCAATTGAAAAAGTCAAATTAAATATTCAAGTTAACTCTTTTCTAGGCTAATTGAGCAATGTTTATTAAAATAACATTCACAAGCCAATTTAGCTTGTTGCTACTATTATTATTAATGCAAATTAATGTCATGACATGCAACAAAATCTCGCAATTGAGCATACATCATAAGTTGAAAAATACAATCAATTATCATTCAAACGCTGGAAGAGCTATAATGAAAATGCAAGAATTTGAAACAAAGATGTAAACCTCACAAGATGTAAAAGGGGAAATCAACTCGATGCTAAGCTAGAAAATGTTACCTTACCCTTCTCATCGGCATGTCGAATTATGGAGAATTACAAAAGTACATAAACTAAACAAAAGAAATGAGAAAGATGGAGAAAAAGTGCCAATAATCTGTCAAAATTCATGTGTGCCAAGAGTTACCAACTAGGGCAAGGATTTAAAATAATGTCATGGAGTCGCGATGGTGTGCAAAATACGTACAACAGGAACTTCAAAGATCTCTTTAGCACTACGACGCTATAGTGCATCATCGTGCCTTTTGCACGAAATCCACCCATCAGGTCTTACAGTGTCGTGGCTAGCGCTATGGTTAGATGCCTTCAATTCACCATCTCGATTTACTTGTTTTGGTTAACGCTCTAAACCTTCAATTGAGTTTGTTTTGTCCCGAAATAGACATTTTGGGCTGAAATGATCCAAATTAAGCTCAATACATGCAAAATCAAAGAATAGACACGTGAAGCACACGAACGATTTTGAGTTAAGCATGATAAGATATTGTATTTCAACTTAAATATTGATCATCCCAAGCAAGGTAAAAACATACATTCACACATAATAGCTCGCTAGGTTACCAAGTTACTTACTCTTGCCTTAACAGACAACAAGAACTAGACACACAATCATCAATACAATCCAAGAACAAGCAATCAATTGATGTATATTTAAAATTATTATTTTTAGCTCTATTCATCCATAAACGAGTCCAAAGCCCTTCTACTCAAGTTTAAACAAAACTTATAATAGATTAAAGACCCTCAATTTTTCTTCCCCCCAGTCTAGCCATAGTAAGATGGAAATATAACTTCCTAACACAAAAAGTAGCAATGTGATTGTACAAACCAACTTCATTCCTTTCTTATCATTTTTTTTTGTTTTGATTGTTTTGTTTCATTTTTTTATGTTGCATAGAGGGAGTAGCTTTCACACTCATCGTGCAGAGGTGCACACCACACTAACATCGGACAACCCTAACTGATTATGGCAGAGTATTTATCAATTTTTTAAGACAAGTAGGAAAATTGATTGGTTGTGTCCTATGCAATACTAAATTGAGGTAAAGAAGACCTTTTAGGGTGACAGCAAACATATGGAACCGAAAAACTACTCTAAGCATGCAAGACCTATGATAGTTAGGCAAATAATTCAAGTGTGCATGAGAGATGGAAGAGAAAATTTTTAAAAATACTTCAAAATCATACTTGTTTTCTTCATATATTGCACACATGTGTGATTCTAAGAATGTATCATAGGAAAGTCATTGCAAGATCCAAGAAAAAAAGGCAAGCAACAGAAAAGCACACAACATTGTTTAAGCATACGCTCAACGACCCCGAGCCAAAATATCACACAAACAAAAATATCAACAACACCCTACCCTCAACTTAGAAAACACATTATCCCCAATGTAACCAATCAAGCAAGCAAAAATAAATGACAAAGTAGAAGGGAATCATAATACCTTCCCGGAGAACAAGAGGGTGCGTTGCTGCATTCGACACTCTCCAAAAGTGTCAATTTCCTTTGAAGGCCTGATACGATCGAAAACAAAAATTCTTTGTTCAATTTTCTTTGAATTGTATTCTTCTTTAGCAGTCATATGATTGCTATCAAATCTGCTATGCTGACAGCATGACATGCAATGACTTCTAATTCTTCCTTTGGATGATCATCGAGGAAGTTCCTTGGGAGGATTTCTGACAAAGTTACCGACCGTCGAAGTTGAGGGATGTTATCGTCTTCTTCTTGCACACGTTTGGGCCTCCATGTCTTCTTGTTTCTTTTTCGTTACTTTTTATGAGCGTTATTTCCTTTTCCATGCCTTTGATAGAAGTGCGACTTCTTTTGAATTGAATTTATGAGCAATGTTTTGTTTTCGATTGCCCCTTCCATCGAACTGTTGGAACTTCAAAGGTTGGTACCCAACAAGCATTCTAAATTCATCGATTCTTTTGGTATATGGCTTGGAGTACATAAAAGAAGTTTATGTCGGCCCTTCATACTAAGCTCTTATGGAGCTTGTAATCATATCCTGCACTTGTTGAATCGGCAGGGATGGGATGAAAATGGATTGTTGCGCCTGGTTTTCTTACAACCCAGCTTTCCCTTTATCATTAGTTTTGACAGTGAGAGTTTAGCTCGACTCAATAATTTTACGAGCCTTCATTTGATCTCTAAAGCAAATGATTTCATGATCTCGCTCCTTGACAGCTTTATCAGGATATTTATTTTTCTCTCCATCTCTGTCATGGCTTCCTCAGTTGTTACATTTGCCATCATGACAGACACTACTTCAAGGTGTGATTGTTTCTCCGATAGATCAGAAGTAGGAGCAGAGTTGTTGAACAAAGGATTCTCTCTGATGATGATCCTATTCTTAGAAAATTTACAAATTTTAGAATCCTAGCTTTTCTTCACAGGGATATAACCTTGTTCCTTTTCCTACATGATCTCATTTGAATGGATGTTTGTGACACGTCTCATGTAGTATTCGCTTGCAATAGTTACTTTGGATGCAACTTTCTTTGGTGATATGGATTAGTTTGTTGATTTGGATGACGGGAGAGAGATGAGAGGTAGAGATGTCCCACTAGACGTGCCAATTTCTTCGCATGAAGTTTTAAACGTGTTTCATGGAATTGAAACTTGTGTTGATGTAGATTATGATGTGATGTGGTTCAGTCCATAGTACTTGATCCTCTCTAGATGTATGAGAGCGGAGCGCGTACTGTTCTTGAAGTTGAAGTCTTGAAAGAATGTTTGTATTTTCAAAAGATCTTGAGTCTTCAAGTGTAGTCAGCTTCAGGAGTTCAAGAGTCTTCTAATTGTTTGGGAGAACTCTCTCTAGGTCTCTCTGGAGTAAAAATTTCAGAATCCCTACAAATGAAGAGAATTCATCTATTTATAGAGTTCTCAAGTAGGCTTTGTGGGCTTGGGCTTGGTTCGTCCATGGACCTAACCCTTGAACATAACCTATTGGATTTGGGTCTTATTTGGTATTTGGGCTAAATTGAGCTTATTTCGTATTCAATTAGCCTTTAACCTAAACAATAATAGAATATTTGTATGAATGGCAAAATTAGGAGGGGTAGAAGGAATTTTGGCAAAATCTAAAATTAATAAGAATTTTAGCAAATCGGTTGATAATTACGTCCATGGTTTTTTTGATATTACAAATTTGTCCGAAGAATCAAATAATCAATCTAGAGAGAATCTTAACTATTTTATTTGTAATGCCCCGAATTTTCAACCTTAACCCAAGGTCGTCACTTAAATAAAACATTTATTTTAAAAATCAAAAGCACACAAAGTTTGACTCATTTTAATAAAGAAACAATTTGAAAACATTCTTGAGTAGAAAACAAAATGTTTCAAATAAATAAATAAAAATAATTGAAAACAATTTAGTCGAGGTCCCCTAGTCAAAACATAAAAGAATTCATAAGTTTGAATAAAAATCGTCTAACAATTGTTTAACATTCTAAAAACATCAAATCATAACAAAACTGCAGCGGAAGCATTCAGTCATGAAAGTCCCAATAAGCACGGTCACAGATTCCTCTTGCCCTTCGCCAGCCTCCTCTTACCTAAGCCTGAAAAATAAACATGAAAAGGGTGAGTATATAAAATAGATAAAATCGGATATATGGCAAAAAAAGAGGGGGGTGGTTGGAAAAATGGCAAAAAAAATATATATATAGAAAAATTCGCTATAATCGTATTTCCAGAATTTCATTATTCCATTACTACCCTTCACGGCCTTCACTTTAGATTTTAATTACTGTGTATTTTGATTATCTACTAAATGTTAGATTTTGAATACAATATATTTTTAGGTAGTTAGTATATATTGAATTTTTATATTTGGATTTACTATATTACTGTATATCTTTAACCGTATGGGAATAAAAATTCCAAATCCCTAAATCAATGAAATTTGATTATTTAAAAAATCAAATCCTTAAAACATATTTCCTTATATACATATTGTTAAAGATTTTGCCTTATTTATGGTTATATTTAGGTATATTCAAAAAATTCAAAAAATAGAATAAAATCAAATTATTTTAAATTAAACTTATCTATTTATTATTCCTAATATTAAAGATATTACCTTATAAAACAATCAAATCTCTTAATATGTTTCCTTGTATCATACAGCTAAAAAAAAATATTCCATTATTTGCGTTTATAATTATATATTCAAAAGATACTTTAAAACCAAATTATTTTAAATTAAACTTTTGTATTTATTATTCGTAATATTAAAGATATTTCCTTATAAAACAATCAAATCCCTTAATATGTTTCCTTGTATCATACAGCTAAAAAAAAACATTCCCTTATTTGCCTTTATAATTATATATTCAAAAGATACAATAACTTCAAATTATTTGAAATTAAACTATCTATTTATAATTCGAAATTTAAAAGATATTTTCTTATAAAACAATCAAATCCTTAAAGACATTTCCTTATATGCATATGATTAAAGGTATTTCCTTATTTGTGGTTATAATTATATATTCTAAAGATAGAATAATTTCAAATTGTTTCCTTTTATATATTTATTATTAGTAATTTAAAAAATATTTCCTTATTCAACAAATTAACGAAGCTAAATCTGGAATTACAGTGACTATGACTTTACAGAGAGTAAAAACTGTGTTTGATGGTAATTGGATAGAGTCATCGAAATATCATAACTATCGTGTTGATGATGTGTATGTTCCTATTTCTTCTTCTTTCCAACAATTGGTCGATTGTATTCAAGGTAAATTGTTTCCATCTTCAAGTCATTCTTTCACTCGTTTGACAGTTTACTGGGATGGATGCAGTAGTGCGGATCTTATACAAATTGAACAAGATAAAAGATGTTTCTTGGCTTAGGCTGTTACTATCTAAAATCCCTGATAATGATTTGTTGGTTGTTGTTGATTCTTTATATGCTAGTTCATCTTCAAATACAGTATTTGTTAACAGCAATGTATCAAGATCTCTAAATTCATCCAAACATTCAAATTCTGATGGTGGAGTAATCGACTTTGATGCGTTTGAAGCATCTCATGCAGATATTTTAATAAAAGTAGGCTCGATGTTTAGAAGTAAAGATGTATTAAAGAAAGCCATTTATTTGCTTGCAGTCAACAATAGTTTTGAACTCACTACCGTTAGGTCGAATAATACATCTTTTGAAATTCGGTGTAAGGATGTGACATGTAATTGGTATTTGCGTGCCTCTGTTTTCAAGAAAAGTAGTGTTTGGATAGTTCGTAAATT
>JBBPDJ010037126.1:0-11297 GCA_037974625.1 Cucumis cinereus
AAAGTTAAGAGGAATACATGAAGAGCAGCAGGAGAAAAGACCAGAATCACAACCAAGAGGTTTGTTATTTTATATGTCGTGTTTCCTTATTAATTTAAGAAATTTTAGAAAGAACAAACAAAGGTTGGGTTACTGTGTGCAGGCAGTGGGAGGAAGGGCATAGGTGGAAGAAAGCGAAAAGATAGTTAGAGTGATAATGTGATGATGGTATGGGTATTCGGATGTTATTGTAAAATATGGGTTTCTACACTTTTTCCCAATCTGTGAAACTTGGAAGTCCAAACCAAACCGTATTAATTATGTTTATATTCTCTACTCAAACTAATAAATCAAAATTCAAGGAGGAAAAGAATAGATATATATATATTTGAGAGTAAAATTCTCCCTCACTCAAAAATCCTCTGTTGCTGAGTTTGAATCAATTCCAAAATTATACTCTTTCATTTGTATTGAATTCATTAGAAGAGAATATGAATACTTTTCCAAACATCACCAAAATTAACTTACTATCAATAAAATACACATGCCATTAGCTGTTCAATTTATGTAATCAGTCTGGAAGGAAATTCATGTAAGCTTTTATACGGCAAGTACTAATCAAGAAGGGAATCAGTATATATCCACTAACAGATTATGGAATTGAATCAAGAAGGGAATCAGAATATATCCACTATCCCAGATCCAACCACTACTGAATTGAGTTTTGCACTTTAATTATAAACTTCAAAACCCATGAAAAATCACAAATCAGAAAGGGAATATCACAAATCACAAATCAAAAATCACAAATCACAAATCAGGAAGAGCATTGAATACGATATTGACAAAACAAACATGGACGAAAAACAAAAAATGATTCAGCCAACAGATGAAGGAGCGACAGAAGAGAAGGAAGAGAGAAATACCTGATGGATGGAAGAAAAGAAATCGAGCGAAGACACTCGGATGGAAGAAAGGAAATGGAGCGAAGCAAATTTTGTGCGATGTACACAGCAGGCGGGTGAACACAGCAGCGAAATTTTTTGCGCGATGAACACAGCGGGCAGGTGAACACAGCGGGAGAAATGAGGGATGAAGACTTTTGCGAGATGAACACAAGGTTTTGCGATGAACACAGGGTTTTGCGATGAAGACTTTTCCGAAAATGTTTTGCGATGAATACAGGGTTTTGCGATGAAGACTTTTGCGCGAAAATGTTTTGTACTATAAGGGTTTTGCGGGCGATTTTTTTTTGTAATTGGGTAAAATTTTATTAATTCATATACTTCACAGCTAAATTCCGTCAAGTAAACTGAAATAATACTTGACAGGTAAAAAGCGTCAAGTATGTTAAAATAATTCTAAAATTTTCTTCATTTTTAAACTTTCTCTTTATTCTTGACGCTTTTTAGCATTACTTGACGGTTTAAAACCATCAAGTAATGTAAAATAAAAAGTGTCAAGTAAACTCAATTTTGTAGTAGTGCAAAGTTGATAGTCGTGTTAGCAACATAATGACTATAAGGCCGAGGGCTTCCTTTTTTATGGCAAAATGATTTGAACTATCAAATTAATCTTTCATTTTACCTCTGTATATTTAGTACTTAGGAAAAACTATTTATGGCTACGAATATGATAGAATTTTTGATGTAGTAGGATTAGGTTAAACAGGATACCTTGGAAACTTACTTAATAGATTAGGCTTAGGACTAGTTTACTCGATTGATCGAATTAGAATTAATTTTCTTAGTTTATTAGGATGAAGATTAGTTTTCTTGATTAATTAAGATTATGATTAGTTTGCTTTTCAGTTTTCTGTACTACTTTTAATACAAAATAAAGACTTTGATTTTATTACTGAAGATATCTCTCCTTTTATCCTCTAGGCATAGGCTGCACTCTACATCGATTTTTCTGTGGTGTGAAAATCAGATTGCATACAACACGGCTATAGCAAACAACCGTCATTGTCTTACTTCTTACTCCTTACCCATGCATATTTTCGTTCCAAAACTTAATTTTCTAATCCATTTATTTTCTCCATTTGTATTACTTCTCACTCCTTACTCATGCGTATAATATTTTTACGAAACGCATTATGCAGTATCGTATTTGTAATTTCAACCTACCACTGCTCATATAAATATTTATAATTTTACAAACACTATACGTAAATTCACGTCAAATTATTTAGGCATTCGAGTAAAGATAAACATAAGTGTATTTTGATTCCATAAATTTCAAAGCAGAGGACATTAAAAAAAATTCATTAAATTAGGCACATTCAAAAAATTCAATTAGGTACATTAAAATTTTTTCAAAACATTGTCTATTGGAAAGTAATAAGGGAAGAGTAAATCACCGTCGGAGCTAAGGGTTCTTCAGATCAATACGTAAGCCACGTCATGAGTAGGAGTACTCGCGAAACATTGTTGGAGCAGTAATCGTGGGTCTGGGTCGGAGCAGTCTAGGTCAGAGTAGTCGTCAACAGATGGTCGCGGAGTGTTTAGATTAAGTGAACCTTTAGATCATTTAGATTGTGTGAACGTTCAGATTGTCGTCGGAGCAGTCGTTCATATCAAAAGTGTTCTTTAGATGGCCGTCGAGCGTTCTACAGATCAGGAGATCGGAGCAGTCATCATCGAAGCAGTCTGGGTCGAAGCGTGGTCGCTGGTCGTTTGTGAGCTTCGTGAGATGGAGTTCGTTCGTGAAATGGTTTGTCGTGAGATGGAGTGGTTCGTGAGACGACTGTCGTGACAAAGGAGATGAAAGAAAGAAAATAGTTAGGTTTTCTTTTTTCCAAATTTTTTTAATTAAAAGTGTGGGGAAAAGTAAAATGAAGTGGAAAAATGGAAAATTCACCCACTTTTAGCAACATCTACTTATGTTGTTAAATTTATTCAATATTTAGTGGTACTCTTATTTCTGTGTCACTAATTCTTTCAGTGGCACAAATTAAAAATGTGTTGTTGATAATACTATTTTAATTTGTTGGTAAAAATAACCTTTTTCCAACAAAAATTACTACCGTCACTAAAACTTTATGACTAAAAACTTATTTTCTTGTGGTGCTTTAACCATTTTTCTTGTTGCCTGGTGATCTACTTTATGTACAAAGCTCACTTAATCGATTCAAGTACTAGGTTCATTGATTTAGAAAACCTTTCCTCATTTCATTATTTTCAAACAAGAGTTATCGTAAGGTAAAATAACCCATCACACATATACAATAAAAAATTCATCTTTATTTAACACATTTATTAAATAACATTTAGTTCAACTACATTGCAACAAAATTTTCAACATTGAAAATAAAGTTTTGTTTTGGAAAGATCACTCACAAACACTCAATTTCCTATTCTCGGTCTTTACTTCTTAATTGGCACCCCAATGTCTGGTTCTTTTCATTTCTGTCTCGTGTAGCTCTACAAATTTTTAGACTTAAGTTCCCTTCAAATGAACCGGTTCTCCTCTATTTGTACTATTCCACCAATTCTTTTAGTCAGCACTTAAACTTTGATTAGTTGACACCTCCTACTATGATTTTATAACTCTCACTCCTTCAGCTTAACTTCATCTTAACATTTCCTAATCTTGCTAACTCACTCTTCCAAACCTTAGTTGTTCGACATATGTCCCGCACTTGATTTCTTTCCTTAAATAAAACTCAATTGAACGCCCGACCTTATACTATGAAACCTTTCAGTCTTCACGTTTATCGATTCAACACTTCCTACCTCACCACCTTAGCCCTACACTTCCTTTCATAGCATTCTCCTTTCCTTCTAAGTCCCAAATTCCAAGTACCTACTTCATTTTCACTACAAGTCCTTTTCGCCTCAACTTAATTCAACACCTTCTTCTTGGTACCAAGTCTCACCGCCTGAGACAAGTGTTACATTCATCTTTATAGAGTTCAACTATTCGTAACGATAAAACCAAAACATCAATAAAAATGAGAATATTATATTCAACAATGTGAATGATGAGCATGTGAAACACATCCAAATTATACTTTCCCCTTCATTTAGGATAGTTTTTAACATGATTTGGTTGGATTTTATAATATTGAATCACACCTAAAATGTATGTTATTTGCCCTTGATTTAGGATAGTTTCTAACATGATTTCGTTGGATTTGATAATACTTATCAGTGATTGTAGGGTTATGTTCGGGATAGAGACTCAATGCTAAGATGAACCAACAAAGAGCCCAAGAATGTCAAACCTTAGCTAAGCATCAAAGAGAGAGAAAAAAAGGAGAAAACCACCAATTTCCAAGAAACAAGGTAGTGTCACAGCACTTCGCAGCACTGAAGATCTAAGAGGTGGAACCAGTTCTAGTGTCAAAGCACATCACATGGTGTCGCAACACATGATATAAGCGCATAGAATAGCATGAAGGCGACGATATTATTAAAAGAGGAAAAAAAATACAATATTGGAAATCTTTCCGATAGATTTCCCTAAGGTTTTGCGTGTCAAATTCATTGAATCACACCACGAAATTCAAAGTCTTAAAAAGAGTTTTTAGTCTAGAGAAAGTGAGAAAACTAGAGGTTCATTTGGATCCCATTTGAGATCCCAAGGTGCGAATTGACGTGAGATTGACAAGCTTCAGCAGTGGAAATTGCTTTGAAAGCAGTTTTTCTTTATTCCTTTAGTTTTCTTTACTGAATATGATTGTGGCAATGTATGAGAATATGTTTGAAGTACGTTCTAGTTCTTAGGTGTTGATGAACTTCTTTATGGATTTATGTTAATGTATGTTGTTTTCTATGGATGTAATGTTGTTGATTTGTTTTTCAATATTATTGTGCTTTATACATTTATTGTTCACATATGTATGTTAGATTGAATATTCGATAAGGAAAGATTGCATGTTTAATTGGACCTATAAATATTAATGTAGGGGTTTATGCCTCAAAGCTCATACTTTTGCAAAAAAAAAAAAAAATAAAAAAAAATAAAAAAAGACTTTTTATCAATTAATAAAATAAGTTGTTATTTTATGTTGTGTTAATTACTTGTTTTGCATAACATTATCCAATAAACCAGAAAATTCAAGGTTATTGCATGAAGTCTTCAACATGTATGTAGTTAGCATACGAGTAAACCATATTCAAGAACTAACCTAAAGGCCTATAATATATGAATAAGATTGGGTAGTTTATTTGCCTTATCCTGGTGACACTATAGATCCGACCTACTGTGTAATAGTTAAAAATGGTTTGATTCAAATCGTTAATGTGAAGATATGTGAGTGGGATATATCCTATACAAAGAGTTTGTATTAGATCAGATTGCAAAGATTTTAAACTCTCTTGGTAATCCTTTAATTGATGAGATTAATATTTCATATGACGATCATGTGCAACTTGATCTTAATCCTAAGTGATTTATAAACTCTCGTCCATGAGGTTTGTACTTTGATTTGTAAGGGTGAGAGTGGTTCGAGTTGTTGACTCAATAAATTTACCATTTTGGGGACTTGATTGAAGGATGAGTTGGGAACATAATTTCATAAGATGAAATTCACTCCTTCCCATATATAAGATTAACGACCAAAAAGAAAGATAATGTGAATTATATTCAAGTAATTGGCAACATCTGTTACACTTATCCTATATTGAACCTAAAAATGTCAAGGAAGTTTTGTTAGGTGAATGTTGGGTCAATGTCATGCAACAAGAGTTTGGCCATTTTATTAGAAATTAAACCTGGACTTTTGTTCCACACCCTAAGTCTACTAATGTCATAGGAACAAAATGAATCTTAAAAAATAAGTATGGCGAGAATGGTACAGTAAACAGAAACACGGACAATCTCTTACGAATCTAATGTTTTCTACTGTTCATATTTATCAAATGGATGTTAAAACCATCTTTTTAAATGGGTACTGATATGAATCAGGACACCTCTGTGTTACCTCCAGAACCAATCACACGTTCAAGAGCCAAGAAACTACAATTAGCATTGAATTTTCACATTCAAGAGGAGGTGAACTCAGTTGCAGAGATTCGACCAGCAATAATTGATCAAAAGATTTATAATTGGAATCAGTTGACGCTACAAGATGGAACCAATTGAGATTCGAGGATGAATCCGTCAAAAGAAGGAGAGGATGATATGATCCACACAAGCATCAAATTATTAATTAGGGTTTATTTAATAATTATGATGTATTTTAAATAGTTTTCAATTTTTATCTTTTTCATTATTATCTTTTTATCTTTTTTTAATAACTTTTTTTAAAAAAAGATAATTTAGTCTTTTCCCATTGAATTAGAATTTTATTGGGGGGCTATTTAAGCCTCGCCTTTAGGTTGTTTTAAGTAAAGTTTTGATCATTAAAGATTTAGGGTTTTCTTTGGAAAATTCTTTGGTAGATGTCAGAGTCTCATCACCGCCTTTTTGCAATTCTTGATTTAGGGTTGCAAGCCAAGAACATTCAGATAAGTTTGATCATATTGCTTGTGGAGTGTTGGAACTTGGAGTGAGGACTAGTTCTCCTTTATCTCTTGGTCTTCGATCAATGGGTAGTCCAAATCTAATCCAATCCCTTGGGTTTTTGTCAAATTGATTTGGGGGTTTTAGAATTTGTTATTAGGGGTTCGTCAATTGTGTTCCTATTTTTTCAAATCCTAGGATTTTCATATCATTTGGTATTACAGCCTAGGCTCTAGATTGGGTATATGTTTATCGCTTTCTTGATTAAAGTCTAGTTTTCAAGTTGTTTTTGGTCTTCATTGAATTGAAAAAAAAAAAAAAAGAAGCTACTGCCGTACAGTAAACAAGAAGAAGGAAAAAAACACACAATAAAGTTTCAGGTGAAAACTTAAAAAAACAAATTGAAGTTGAGGCCGACGGAAGTGAATTTTTTTTTTTAAAAAAATCAAGTACGTCAAGCAGACACGTTAATTAAGCTGCTGAATTTTTATAGGTTTTAACCTGCTTAACTTTTATAAGAAAAATAATAGTTTTTGATTGGCAATTGGTTGACTTTTTGAATTGAGTTTTGAGTTAAATTAGTGTTGTTTGATTCTATTCTTAAGTCTTTCTTTCTTTTTATCATTATTTTGTCTAGTAGGTTGCTTTTCTTTGTTTATCTTGCTTAATTCTTGAATTTTGAATATTAGGTTCTTAATTCTAAATATCACATTTTTATCGTTTCTTGTTTAGTTTGTTGAATCTCGAACATTAGGTTCTTGATTTCTAGTTTTCGCTTTTGTTGCATTCGACTGGTTCTTTGCTTGAGTTGGACACTTTAGAGGCATTCTTGCTTTGTTTGTTGTTGGCTTGCTCTTCTGAGCTTGGTTGCAAAAATCTTGGCTATCACCCAAAGAGTTCATACTTGTGAGAGAGATACAATTTGAGTGTAAACACGAGTGAACATCATCTTACGAGGGAAAACACGTGAGGGAGTGATTGTGAGGTCCACTTTTCTTTCACTTATTTCTGTTTTGTAGCAATGACAGGTAACAAAGGTGTTCAACAGGGGGAGTTACAAGGAGGATTAAATGAGGAAGTCATGCAACGCTTAGAGACCTTACTCAATGCGAGGTTGGACAGAATAGAACAAAGGTTTCACGCTAGGAAAATACCTAAAGTAAGGAGACAGGCTGTTAGAATTTTCGAGGAGGACAAAGAATCAGAGCAAAATGAATCCGACTCTGATCCTGTTATAGAAGAGCCTAGGAGGGGGAGCGACATGACCCGAGAGAAAGGAGAGGTTTTCATAATAGGAGGCCGCAAGGTAGAAGAGAAAACAACCATGGAGGTTAGAGTTTTGGAAACATTAAAGTTAAATTTCAAAAATTTCATGGTACATCGAATCCTGAAGACTTCTTCCAAAGGAAACATGAGGCAGAACATATCTTTCCAGGTAATGATCTCTCAGAAGAGAAAAAGGTAACTATCTCCATCACACATTTTAAGGACTATGCACAAACATGGTGGGATAAGGTATGTTCTAAGAGGAGGAGACGATAGGAGGGTCTAGTGGATATGTGGGTCGAATTGAGAGAGCTCATGAAAAGTTGGTTTGTGTCAAAACATCACTTGAGAGATTGTGCACAACGGCTACAAGCATTACGCCAAGGGAGTAAGAATGTAGATGATTATTACAAGGAGATGAAGATGTTGATGGAAAGATTGGATATGGATGAGGGTGAAGAGAACACTATGACTAGATTCCTTCATGCATTAAATATTGATGTGGCAGAACGTGTTGAACTGCAAGAGTGTGAGGATATGGAGACGTTAGTGCATCTTGCAGAAAAGGTTGAAAAGCAGTTACAGAGACGCAAATCTAGGTTCACTTCTAAAAATTTTTTCCATTCAACTTCTTGGAAGCATGGTGACAAATCTACAGATTCTAAACTTAAAACCAAGATAGGAAGTGATAAGCCTAAAGATAAAGCAAAATCTTCATAAAAAACAAAACCAAAGATGGAGGCACCCATAGGTAGAAACAGAGACCTTAAGTGTTGAAAGTGTCAAGGAGTGGAGAACTTTAGTAGGAAATGTCCTAATAAGAGAACAATGATTATTAGAGGAGGAGAGATAGTCACTGATGTGAGTGAAGATGATGCAGAGCCAAAATATTTAGTGAGTGACAAAGAAGGAGAGGAAGTGGAAGATACTTCACGATTGTCCTTAGTCAATAGAAGAGCCTTAAATACACACATGAAGGAGGATGATTTGGAGAACCAAAGAGAGAATCTTTTTCATACACGTTGCCTTGTACAAACTGTACCATGTAGTGTTGTGATTGACAGTGGGAGTTGTACAAATGTGATGAGCTCTAGTTTAATCTCATGACTAGACTTGTATACTACACCTCATCCACGACCTTACAAATTACAGTGGCTTAATGATTGTGAAGAACTCAAAGTGACTAAGCAGGTGAAGATTCCTTTTGCCATAGGAGATACAAGGATGAAGTATTGTGTGACGTGGTACCCATGCATGCAGGTGATATACTCCTTGGAAGGCCTCAGCAATTTGATAGGAAGGTTATTTATGATGGTTTTCTTAATCGTTACACTTTTACACATAACGGTAGGAAAACTGTACTTGTACCCCTTTCCCCTAAAGAGGTGCTTATTGATCAAGAAAAGTTAGAGAAAAGAAGAGAAGAAGTAGCAGCAAAAACGAAAGAGAGTTTGAGAGAAAATGAGAGATTGAAAAAAGAAAAAGAGAGTTTGAGAGAAAATGAGGGATTGAAAAAAGAACGAGAAAACTTGAGAGAAAATGAGGGATTGAGAGAAAAGAAAGATCATAGCATGCGACTTAGAGAGAAAAAAGAGAGAAAATTAGTGAGCTGGAGTGCTAAGTCTTGTGAGGTTAGAGAGCTATGTTTTCAAAAAGAACCATACTCATGGTTACATTTAAAGAAGCTTATTTGCTAACTGAGGATCTTGGATCCTCCCTGCCTAGTTTGTTTGTGTCTCTTTTGCAGGAATTCAATGATATTTTTTTTGAGGAGTTACCTAAGAAGTTACCACTATTGAGGGGCATTGAGCATAAAATTGACTTCATTTCAAGTGCTCAAATTCCAAATCGACCAGCATATCGAACCAATCCACAAGAAGCCAACGAGATTCAAAGGCAAGTTGAAGAGTTGCTTGCTCATGGGTACGTACGTGAAAGTTTAAGTCCTTGTAGTGTTCTTGTATTACGTGTACCTAAAAAGGATGGATTTTGGAGAATGTGTGTAGATTGTAGGGCTATTAATAAAATTACAATTAAGTATAGACATCCTATTCCTTGGTTGGATGATATGCTAGATGAATTGCATGGTTGTAGCCTATTTAAAAAAATTGACTTAAAATCTGGATACCATCAAATTAGGATGAATTTTGGAGATGAATGGAAAACCGCTTTCAAAACTAAGCATGGTTTGTAATGAATGGTTGGTTATGCCTTTTGGCTTAACCAATGCACCCAGTACATTTATGAGACTTATGAACCATGTACTGCGTGAGTTTATAGGAGAGTTTGTTGTGGTTTACTTTGATGACATTCTAATATATTCTAAGACACTAGAGGATCATGTTATGCATGTTAGGTGTGTTCTAGAAGCACTTAGAAGGAAAAAACTTTATGCTAATCTCAAAAAGTGTTGTTTTTGCATGAAAAAAGTGAACTTCCTAGGTTTTATAGTTTATAATAAAGGAGTGGAAGTTGATTCTGAGAAGGTTAAAGAAATTAGAGAGTGGCCTACAGCTAAGAATGCTAGTAAGGTTAGAAGTTTTCATGGCTTAGCTTGCTTTTATAGGAGGATCATTAGAGATTTTAGTTCCATAGCTGCACCACCTAATGAACTTGTTAAGAAAAATGTAAAATTTGAGTGGGGCCAAGCACAAAAACGTGCTTTCAATGATTTGAAAGATAAGCTATGTAATGCGCCTTTACTTACCTTACCTAATTTTAAGCTTACATTTGAAATTGAGTGTGATGCTAGTGGCATAGGAATTGGACCAGTTTTAATGTAGGAACAAAGACCGTTGATGTACTTCAGTGAGAAGCTGAATGAAGCTGCTTTGAACTATCCTACATATGACAAGGAGCTTTATGCCTTAGTGAGAGCATTGCAGACTTGGCTACATTACTTGTGGCCAAAGGAGTTTGTTATCCATACTAACCACCAAAGCTTACAACACTTAAAGGGCCAACAAAAGCTTAATCAGAGACATGCAAAATGGTTGGAGTTCATTGAAACTTTTTCTTATGTTATACGGTATAAGAAAGGTAAAGAAAATGTAGTTGCAGATGCGTTATCTAGACGGTATGTCTTGCTAAACAACTTACACACTAGGTTGCTTGGATTTAAACAAATTAAAGCATTGTATTCACAAGACACTTATTTTGTACCTATTGTTGAAAATATGTGTTGTGCCTGATTATATGATGTTTGATGGGTTTCTGTTTAGGAAAAATAAGTTTTGTATTCCCACTTGTTCTATTCGAGAGTTACTAGTTAGAGAGGCACATGGGGGAGGCTTAATGGGACATTTTGAGGTCACTAAATCATATGACATGTTGAGTGAACATTTTTATTGGCCTATAATGAGACATGATGTACATAAGGTGTGTGAGAGTTGTATTGCATGTAGAGAAGCTAAGTCTAAGTACCAACTGCATGGACTGTATTTGCCTTTACAAGCTCCTAGTGGACCTTGGTTAGATATTTCAATGGATTTTGTGTTAGGTTTACCACGATCTAAGAAGGGGAGAGATAGCATTTTTGTGGTAGTTGACAGGTTTAGCAAAATGACTCATTTTATTGCATGTAATAAAACTAATGATGCTAA
>JBBPDJ010037127.1:0-11290 GCA_037974625.1 Cucumis cinereus
TTGCTTCCAGGAGGCAAATCAACCAATACCCAGGTATTGTTCTGTAAAATGAATTCCAGCTCACTATTGATAGCTTCTTTCCAATAAATTGCATCAGAAGATGTTACAACTTCTTGAAAAGCTTGAGGCTCACCTTCTATCATATAAGTTATTAAATCAGGTCCAAAAGAATTAGCTTTCTTAGCTCTTTTGCTTCTTCTAGGTTTAGACTCAATTTTCTTATTGTCTTGACCTTTCGAAGAGCTAGCCTCAATAGATCTTTTGACACTAATAATTTTGTGTCTTTCCTTCTTTAAAGGAAATATATCCTCAAAGAATTCAACTTTAATAGATTCCATTATGGTATTATTATTAATATCAGGTATTTCTGATTTAATCACCATAAATCTATAAGCAGCATTATGCATTGCATAGCCTATAAAGACACAATCAATTGTCTTAGGCCCAAGTCTGATTCTTTTTGGTAAAGGAACTTGTACCTTTGCCAAGCACCTCCACACTTTCAGCATTTTATATGAGGGCAACTTTTCGTTCCACACTTCATAAGGCGACTTATTAGTCTTCTTATGTGGAATTCTATTTAGTATAAAATTTGTTGTAAGAAAAGCTTCCCCCCACAGATTGTGAGGTAAACCTGGACTATTTAACATGCAATTAACCATGTCCTTTAAAGTGCGGTTCTTTCTTTCAGCCACACCATTTTGTTGTTATGTATAGGGTGGTGTAGTTTGATGGATTATACTATTAACTTGACAGAATTCATATAGTGATGATGATTCATATTCACCACCTCTGTCTGATCTAATCACCTTTATTTTCTTCTCAAGTTGATTTTCAACTTCTGCCTTATATGTTTTAAAAACATTAAAGGTTTCATCTTTACTATGTAATAGATATACATAGCAATATTTACTACAATCATCAATGAACGTGACAAAGTATCTCTTACCACCTCTTGTGGGAGTACTTTTCATGTCACATACATCACTGTGGATTAAATCAAGTAACTCATTACTTCTTTCCACAGATGAAAATGACTTTCTAGTAAACTTTGATTCAACACAAACTTCACATTTGTGTCTCTTATCAATGTTAAAATTTGACAATAGTCCTAAACTTACAATTATATTTAAAGGCCATTGAAGCATTTCCCATGTACAACTTATCGTTGTCATCTTGCTTCTCATATGTAATGAACAATGACTTGTCCTTACAAACGTGGCTAGTAGCACTAGTATCAATCCACCAACGTTTGGTGTCTGAAGTCATATTTACCTAAGAAATGACGGCAACCAGATCGTCATTTTTCACGATGTTTGCTTGATTGTTGGAATTGTGTCCCTTCTTGTGCTTGTACATTGCAACAGTATGGCCACTCTTACCACAAACCCAACAATTCCCTCGAATGCGCTTGCTAACATCATTCCCATGATTCGTAACTTTCTTCTTGAAATTTTGCTTCTTGGGTTTATGTTTTGAAGCTTCAGCAACATGAGCCTTGGCTTCAACTTTTAACGAAATTTTGTCTCCTTTTCGGTTATCCTCTTCTATGTGAAGCTTCACCGCAAGGTTCTCCATGGATAATTCCTTTCGCTTGTGTTTGAGATAACATTTGAAGTCCTTCCAGGAAGGACGCAACTTCTCAATCACAGCAGCAACTTGGAATGGCTCACTGTTGTTCAGTCCTTCACTTTGCAAATCACTTATGATAATTTGCAATTCTTCCATCTGATTGACTACCAACTTGGTATCAATCGTCTTGTAATCTAAGAACTTTCTCACAAGAAATTTCTTAGTACCAACATCTTCTAGCTTGTACTTCTTGTCTAATGTCTCCCACAATAGTTTTGACGTATTGTAGGCATTACAATAGACATTATACAAAGTGTCCTCAAGACCACTAAGTATATAATTACGACATAAGAAGTCAGAATGCATCCATGCTTGCTTCGCAGCTTCTGTTTCAAGAGTTACAGCTTCATGTAGAGTAATTGGGCAATCTTCCTTCAAGATGTGAGCAAGATTCAATGTGGTGAGATAAAAGATCATCTTATGTTGTCATCTCTTGAAGTTATCACCTTTGAACTTCTCTGGTTTTTCAGCATGAGATTTGACAATAGGAGATCCCATCATGGCATAATTAGCAACAACATTGGTGGAGGAGTCTGCAGCCATCAGTTCAGATAATAATTGTCTTCAGATTGTTAAGGAAATGTCAAATATATTATGAACTAAATACACTAGCAAACAGATTACAACTCAATTGGAAACAAATACTCTTAACCCAATTGATATAAGAAGGCTTAGATACATAAACAATCAAATACTTGAAGGAACATAAAATTTGGTATACTCAAACCGTAGTCGAGGCACGCTTCTGATAAGCGTTGTTCTGAAGACAATTATTCGCTCTGCACGGCTTGCAAGTAGACTACAACAATCGTCTCAGCAGGATACAACGACTAACTCCGGTAGTACTGTAACCTCGAACTACTCGGATCTGAGAGAACTCTTGGATACTTGCTCTCAACTCAACACAAGAACAAAGGAAAGAAGGAAAGAAAGAAAGAATGGAGAGAATTCTTCAAGTTTTGAAGTGATGGTACAAATGAAGGAACAAGTTGTTATTTATAGGGTAGAAACTTAGTAACTCTCCAAAATACAAAATAAAATCATATAAATACAAAAGTTGAAACTTTTGTCAAATTTAATTCAATTTAGTTGTTAATCAAATATAACTCATTCAAATTGAAGAAGTAACAAATTTAACTTTCAGACATATTAAATTTATACATGAAACAACATCTTAATTTGATGGTTTCAATTCAATTTGAAGTTTCTAACAAATGAATTTAATTTACACAATTAAATCCAATCTTATGTTTCAAAATAAACCGAAGTTTCACTTTCTTTCACTATAAATATCCAATAATCCTCTCTTTCTTATTCCCAGCTCTCATTTCATCGACGATTCTGACATCGTCTTTCAGCAGTAGAGATGACAATAGATTTGATATAACCACTTTTAGGTTGGATTTTTTGTACGGATGGCCCCTTTTTAGGGGCCCATTCGATTTTTTGCCCAAAATTAAAAGTTGAATGAAAAATGACCTTCTGATGATGTCATCGCCATGTGATTTTACCGTTTTGTTCCTAAAGTCAGTGTGCGCGTCTCAGACCTACTCGATAGACGTTACACGTTTACTAGATTCACGCTACTGGCCTACTCGATTGCTCGATACAAAAGTCAAACAATATACACATCTTTGATTACTGATGCACGCTACACGTTTCACACGTTGCACGTTACTCGACATACTCGATGCACGTTACCCACGAAATTTAAAAAACATACATACGCTTAAAGTAACCATTTCCAGACGTTTTCTCCACTCTCACTCTTTCCAACTTTCTTGTGCTTCCATTCTTTGCTCTTCGGTGCCGATTAAATTTCTTTCCTTGCGTTTCGCAGTGCCCGACGTCTTCTTGAACTTTGAAAAGGTAACAATCATTCATTAATGGCTTCATGCATTCATCTTCTCTTTGTAACATTTTTTTTAGTGTTTAGCGCAAGCTTATTTTGCATTCCGTGTAGTCGATGTCGTCAAGTTCGAATTTTTGTATTGCATTTGGGTTTCTTGTGCCCGTCGTCTTCTTCTGGTTCATCGTCGATAGAAAAATGTAGGGTTTGCGTTGTTCAGGTTGTTTGCGTTGTGAAATAGCATCCAGTGTCGAGGATAGCGTGTTCAGGTTGTTTGCATTGTGGAATCATTCGAGTGTCGAGGGTAGCCCGAGTCGAGTAACATAAAGTCGAGTAATGTGCATTGAGTATGTCGAGTAACGTGAAGCATGTAGGTCGAGTAACGTGCAACGAGTTTTTTTCAGAGCCTATTGCTAACTTAATTTGCATTTTTTCCTTTGCAGAATAGTTACCCAATTTAAGATCGATGTGACAGAACGCTTTCCCGACTAAGCTACCAGTCTTTCTTCCCACATCTCGGTTGCGAACAAGATCGTGAAGGAGAAGCTAACAACTACACAGCTTGCTCTCTTAAAAAAGACAGTCTTCGGGCGATTTGTGGATATGGGTGTTATCTTTAACAGTCCACTGGTTCATTACATTTTGCTGCGAGAAGTGAAAGACAACAATAGAAGGGATGCCATGACGTTTGATTTGAATGGCACCCTTGTGACCTTCACAAAGGACGATTTTCTTCTGATCACGGGGTTGTGGCGACCCCCAATACTGGGATTGCTGAAAGGGCTGAGCGAGCTGCATAACACAGTCCTTAGATACTATAAAAAGCCCATCACCAAGGGCATTCATAATAATGCCCTTGAAGCGGAGTACAAGACAATGGAGTTTGAAACCGATGTAGATGTTGTCAAGATGACATGTGTCTACTACACAGAACTAGCAATGATGGGTAGAGAGAAGACGAGAGCCTATATTGACATGAAGCTCTTCAATAATGTGGAAAACATGGACTATTACAATAGTCTAGACTGAAGAAACATTCTATGGGAGAAGACTTTCTCGGGTGTGCAACGAGGATTGGTTGACAAAGCTGATAACTACAAGAAAATGGTGAAGAATAACTCAGATTATATTATCAAATACAACCTACCTTTCTCACGCATTCCAAGTAAAACCTATTTTTTATCTACTGTTTGAAATATGTTTCAAGTATTCTGGTTTAATGTGTTTTACGTTAATGCAGTTGTGGACATACGAGATAATATCCACGTTGCTGGCAAGTGTGTGACTCAGCTTAACAACCATAGAATTCCCGTTTCCAGAGGTGGAAATGTATGTACTCCCTACCCACCAAGTCCTTGCAAAAAGATGTTTTTGAGACAGACAAGGGATGCAATTACTTGTTTAAGTATAGTTTAATAATAGTCTAACCAAACAATCTCATTAATGGTTTGTTATTCATGCAGATAGTGATCACAATCAGTCTAGTGATGTTTGAGGAAGAGAAGACGTATAGAGACATTCTGATTAACGAGAGGCATGTATACGGGTCTGATGATGGTGATCTGAGCGAGAGCGAGTCATTTAATGGGAAAGATGATCGCGCTCGAGCTGTTGACGACCTAGAGGAGGCCTCGTTGGACGAAGACTATGGTCAACACTACCCGCAAGAGGATCCTATACCTTTCTCACATAACGAAGATAGACAACAGTCCACAAGTCGACAATCAGACTACGAGACGGTCCATTCCGATCCCCACATTAGACTGAAATCAAGAAGAGTTACTGCAACCCGCAGACTGTTAAATGAACTAGTCGAGCGAGTCACATCAGTCGAGACAAAGGTAGGGGACATTCAGTCGGATCTTACCTCTTTGAGAGCTGATGTGACAGATAAGTCGACCTTGTAGCAAATTGTCGACTTCATTGGTAACTTTTTTCGGGGAAGTTAAACAAATTTCTCTTGTTTATTTTTGTTTGTTTTTTTGTTTATGCAAGTTGACAAGTTTTATGTTTCCCTTGCAGGACTACACTGGAAAGGATGAACACCATAACCCGCTTCCACCGAGTCCCTTACATCCCACCGAGTCCAATGAACCAATCTCTCCCTCTGAGTTCAATGAACCACTACAACCCACCGAGTCCTATACACCTCCACCACCCCCTACTCTACCACCACCACCATCGCCTCTCACTCTACCACCACCACCTTCTACACTAGTCACAATCATTCCATCTGATCCACTTCAACTTCATGATATCAAGATCCTTCCTCTCCCGACGTCTAGATCATTCCCTCATCTGCTGCTGGCAGAGAGTAGTGTGAAGCTCGAGGTGAACCTTGAGAGCTACCAGCCAAGGCACACTGATAGAAAAAGGAAGATACCTCAACCGTACACACCACCGCTCACGTCAAAAAGGTTGAGGACGAAGTACACCAACTCAGGCATTCCTCCACCTGGGAGAGGCACGGTGGTCCCTTACGATTCGTCGATCGCGGTGAATGAGGCCATTATGGAGGAGTTTATGTACTGGTTGGAGGCTTAGAATATGGGACCTTATAACGGGCTGGAGAAGTGCGTCCTATTCAAGACAAACCACACAGAGAAAGCGCTCTTTAAGGAGCTAACGACGGGGAATGAGTGGATATAATGCGATGTAAGTACCCTATATGAGTGGATAGAATGCGATGTAAGTATCCTATATGCTTTTATTTAATATTCATTGTTTTATATGAATGCGATGTGTTAACTCATACGGTTTTATGACACCTTGTTTTTATATCTTTGGAGATTCTTGTTCGAACGGTCGGACATTTGCATTCACAAGTGGTCGACACTCCCCTATGCTTTAATGATATGTGATTTATGCATTTTTTTAGCCTTTAGATTTAATTTACTATATTTCGTACTTAGTCTTTTTTTTTTTTTTTGCTTTAGATTTACCTCAATTCCCGTGAATAGTTCGCGATATGGAGAGAGATTCACAGCAAAACACGCAAAGAGGCCGCTCTCGTATGTCAGCGGGAGCATTACTATATGGATTGCGTGCTTGGTCTAGAAGAAGACCACCAGTCAGGGTGGGCAGAAGTCGACTTTGTCATCACTCTCCTCAATTTTCGTCAACACTGGTAGATGCTGGTGATCGACCTCAACCAAGGGCGCTGATAGTGTACGACTCCTACCCTACCTACATATCGATGCATGATCTTGCCAAGTTACTAATCCCTGCATGTCACACCATCCTTTCACTAGTAGAGACTTGTGGGTTGTTTGAGTCAAAGTCGGACCTCCAACCTGGTATATGGATGGTGTACCGGAACAACATAGGAAACATTCAGGGGAGCTTCACATTAAATTGTGAAATTTTTTGTTTAAATGTTTTTGAATATTTATGTATTGATAATTCACTAGTTTCTTTAGATAAATCTAAATCTTTAGAATATAGGTTCCAGTACGCAACAAGATTATGAGCGTCTAAACATTTATGTTAATTTATTAATAAATTTGATTTTGTAAATCTAAGTAGTTCTAAGTTCAATAGGTTCCAGTAAAGCAAATTGATTGTGTAAATTTATTAAGTTAAATTCTGTTACAATTTTTAGTTAAATTCTGTTAAAAGAACTAGAGCGTGTATCAAGGAAAAAACAGAAAACTTAACTCTTTAAAGAACAACGTGTAACGAGCAACGTGTAGCGTGTAGCGTGTAACGTGCAACGTATAACATGGAACATGTTACATGTGTACCGTGTAGCATATGAACCTTGTAACGTGTAACGTGTAGCGTGTATAGCGTGAATCGAATAACGTATAGCTTGTATCGAGAAAAAAATAGTAAACTCAATGAATGATAGAATTTATTTATTCTGTCTTTTACAATGAATGATACAATAAATTGACCAATTAATAACATGTTCGACAAATGGACCAATTAAGCACATGTTCGACGACGGCGTAGCTTGTGACTTCCTTCGAACACGAGGCACGACAGTGTTCAGCAGTTTATTGCACCGTTTTTTATTGTGATCTGGTTGGTCACAACGTACACACTTTTTTGCATTTGGACGCTCTTCAGCTGATGGTATACGATTCACCATTATCCTACCAACTCGGACAACCCTTTTTGGTGGAAGAATTTTAACCTCTGTATAGCCATCTGGCTTCTTTCATTCAGAAATATGACTAACCGAGTTGACCGATTCTGCGTAGGAAACGATCAATGATTCAATGCTATATAATCTACTGCATAGGGTGAATGGGTTCACATTGCGGTTCCTAGCTGCGACAATAGCATGTGAACACGGGATCTCTAAACACTGAAATTGAACGCATGAATACTCTTTGGTATGGAGATCGACAATTTTGCCTAACCCACCATCTTTGACCTCGAATCTATAGCAGTCAATTAGTAACACCTAGTACTGTCTCGTCAACTCGAACTCGATTTTTATCTTCTCCTCAGCGTACTTCGAGTAAGTCGATGTAGAGCTTGACCAAGCGTTTCGCTGTTCATAGAACCACCATTGCAGGAGACCTTTAATGTGTTCTAACAGTGTTGTGATCGGAAGTTTTCTAGCTTCGCTGTTAATGGAGTTGAAACACTCGACTCCATTGCTAGTCATGTTGTCATAGCGTCTTTTATATTGATAACATCGTGTCCAACGTTCAACCCCGGCAGCCTCCAAATACCGTGCTAGCGAACCATTACCATAATTGAAGATTTGGTCCCGAAGGCTCTTGAACTCAGATTCTCGAAATGCCTTTGATGCATCGTGGAAAAGTTTTCTAACTGTGTCGTCCTTGAAATATTTTTCCACATTTCTCTTTCAATGGAAAGTACAAATACCATGGTATGTCTCCGGTAATACTACTTTAATGAAATTAAAAATAGACTAATGTTGATCTGAAACAAAAACTAGATCATGACATTCGTCAATTGCGAATTTCAAATGAGACATGAACCACGTCCAAGAATCATTGTTCTCGCTATCTACAACGACATATGTCAACGGGTACAAACTGTTGTCACCATCCATAGCCACACCCACCAACATGGTTCCACCATACTTACCCTTCAAATGGGTACCATCAACAATAATAACTGGACAACAAGAACTAAATCCTCGCAAGTTCGAACCTAGTGCCATAAACACATATTTGAAGTATATGTCGTCCTCAAGCTTGATCTCAAATACGGTTCCAGGATTTTCTATTTTTAAAGCTTCCTCGTACGCATGCAACAATGAATATGATTCCTCGAAAGTCCCCCTTGTCACGGCGAAGGCAGTTTCCCTAGCACGTCATGTCTTGTCATAACTGATATTTACTCCAAGTTCTTGACGCATGTCGTCTATGATATGATGCGGCAATCACCACGACCAACTTCAAACTTGTCTTTAATTAAATGTTCAATGAAAAATGCACTCGCTTGTCTGTGATCGTGATTCAACACCTCAATTGAACACGTGTGCTCGGTCGTACACTTGGTTATCATAAATATTTCACACCCTTTCGTTCTAGTTGCTCTAACAATTCATTTGCAAGAAGAATGTATACAAAGTACACTGTACAAATTTTTGTTAGAATTTCTAACCTGCATCTCAAAGTTGTTCTTGATTGCCAACAATGATAGTCTCATCTTAACATCACTTTTGCTGAAGAAAATTTGTCCCTTATGAATGTTTGTGTCCAAGTCTGATCCAGCAGATGGTTGGATTACCAACTCCACTGATCTACAACGACTACTCGAAGGTCCACTACTGCCATTATAACCACTACTCGAAGGTCTACAACCATTACTGTCTCCAAACTATCCACTACTGCCTCCAAGTTGTTCACTACTGGGAAAGCTTTGTACGTTTTGAACTGTGTGTTCTTTCCCGCTTGGATTAGTCCTACCACTTGCAAATAGAACATTAGGAGGGTTTAGGGAATCAAGAGGGTCTAGGGAATGAAGAGTGTCTAGGAAATAAGGAGGGTTTAGGGAATTAGGAGGGTTTCAGGCATCAGGATGGTTTAGGGCATCATAAGTGTTTATAGAATAAGCAGTACATGGTACCGTCTCAATACCAGTACTGTTGTCATCATAATATTGTCATGTGTTTTTCATGTTATCTAGGGAGAATGTTGTTGGAATTGACCCTATCGTTTCATTTTGGATTTTCTCAACACTTACATATATCGGCGATCTGCTGTGGGTATATTCATGAAGCAAAAATTGAACATCATCATCATCCTCCACTAATACAATAAATGACTCTTCGTCTGTAGTACGATATTTAACCTAGATAAGTAGATTGTATTCTGATGCACTACATTTGGACACTTTGTATATCAATTCTTTAATGCATCATACGTGATTGTAGAATCCACTTCAACACCCTTTTGGCGACCTTTATTGTAGCATTGTTTCTCCTCATCCCATGTATCGCTAAATTGGATGAATATATACCTCTTTTTCATCCTATAATACAAGAAAATATCATAAATAAGCTAAAATATTCTACAATAAAAACATTCAACATTCTGTACAATACACGCAACACGTTGCACGCTGCACGTTACACGCTACACGCTGCACCACCTTTCTTACACTCGATGCACGTTGGAAGATACTCAACGAATGTATTTTGTTGCTTCATTAAAGCTATAGTGCAACCATTTCATTAGTTATACTGAATAATAATAGGAGTTTAAATGCAGTTTACATTCGTCGAAATGAAAAATAAATTGATTGTTGGTAAGTATACAAAACTAGAGTATGACTCATACACAAAATAAGCTGGTAAGTATCCAAAAGTAGAGTTTAAGTGCATCTTACGTGATTGACTTGAACAACAAAGAAAATCGGTTGTGAGATGCTATGAGTTTTGTTTTCTTGTTTGTTGTAATTTTTTAGTGGGAAAAATAAAATTTTTGAAGTCTTAGAAACAAAAGGGTACTTTATTATGCAAAATGACTTTTCATTAATTGGATTGTCACATTGTCAGACTTTTAGCCAAAATTGGACTTAATGTCAAATCGGGTGATAGGACTTCGTGGGTAACGTGCATCAAGTATGTCGAGTAACGTGTAACGTGTGAAACGTGTAGCGTGCTTCGAGTAGTCAAAGATGCGTATATTATTTGACTTTTGTATCGAGCAATCGAGTAGACGAATAGCGTGCATCGAGTAAACGTGTAACGTGCATCGAGTAGGCCTGGGACGCGCGCACTGACTTTAGGGACAAAACGGTAAAATCACATGGTACTGAACTTTTAATTTTGGGCCAAAAATCGAATGGGGCACTGAAAAGGGGTCATCCGTACAAAAAAACCCTTTTAGGTTGGCCTTGTAAAAAGTAGGCTGGACGAACTCCCTCAAATGACATATCTTCACTATTTAGTTCGGACTTCCTCATTTTGACAAATAACCCCCACATATATTTGCTAGTTCGTTTTCCATATCCTCAACTTCTCTTTGATCTCTATCGATCAAATATTGCCTTCTCAAGTGCAGCTTCTCTTTGATATCTAGCATTACCAATATGGTGCTTTGAATCATAGGATCTTTGTGCACAGCATGATCTGCAGTAACTACCCTTAGCATTTGTACGATCACTAGCAAGTTTGCCATTTTCATAAGAAAGTTTGGTAACTTCTTCAACTAAACCCTAAACCCTAAACCCTAAACCCTAAACCCTAAACCCTGAAGCTAACTCCTTTGCATACGAAGCTTCTTCAGAAAGTTTACGACTTTGAATCTCGAGACCTTCTTTTTCTTCAATCAGTCTCACCTTCTCTTGCTTCAAATTTTCTATCTCAGCCTACATTAA
>JBBPDJ010037128.1:0-11284 GCA_037974625.1 Cucumis cinereus
TGCCTCTACCTTTCTTTGTTAATAAATGCCTCTTTTTATACTCAATTTTGTTTCTATTTTTAATATTAGTTTGTTTTAACCGTTAGTTCTATGGGTTGATATTTGTGGAGTGGAGTGTTTGTCGTTCTGTAATCATTTTAGATCACATCCAATTTGTAGAGGGTATAATCAAAACTTTGGCTACATATTCTAATTTTTGCTTTTTATTTCTTATACACTAATTTTCTATTGCACTTTTTAAACTAAACGATATCATTTTCTATTATTGTGATATATCATTTTAGTTCCAGAGAAGTGTATTAGTTATGGTTTTTTTTTCAACGATGTGTTTGTTTAAAGTGTATTTATTAACTTTTTAAACGTTTAATTTTGAAATATATCATTGGGAAAAAAATGGAAATATTTGACAACCACTAAAAATAGGTTTGGAAACATTTTCAAAATTTATTTAGAACCATTTTTACCAAAAGTATTTAAATAAAAATGATTTTTTAGATTTTTTATTATATTTTTAGTTTTTTTTCAAGATTCTTTTTGTTAGATGCCTATATTCAACAACTAAATTTGATAACACTTATTTGTTTTGTACAGCAGTTGTGGCTTCTGGAGATGAGGTATTGCACCTTTTATCTCTAGGATGATAGGTAATGTCGATTATCGTTGAATTAAAACTCACTCTGACGATTTAATAACACCTTTAGTTATCATATAACTTGTATTAGATTACTTTGTATGTTATTTATAAAGAGAAATTTATTGGTGATTATTATTTAGTTTGTTTTTTACCAAAATCTCTTTAAACATGTCTAAAATCACCAACTTCTAAAATTATGATGCTTAGCAATAATGAGAAAAATTACGTTGGAAACATTCAAAATCACTTATTATTGGCTCATCTATCCATCATTTTAAAGGTGATTCCAAGAGACTTTTGTTAGATGATTGTGGCTACTTTTATCTCTAAAAATATTATTAAATCTCTATTTTTTTTCTTTCTTTCTTTTTCTTCTTCTTCTTCACAAACTTGTATGCCTATTTCCTGTCTTTCTTTTTCTTCTCCTACAAAGAGGATCAACTTTTAGTTTCTTTTTCATCAATGTCTATCTCTTTTATTTTCTCTGTTTTGTTTTGAATTGTATTGAGATGTCTATCGCAATTGTTGTTACTTTTCTCTCAAATCGGACATTTCAATTTAAATCATTGAATTTTTCTCTATCATTATCTTTATAGACAGTGATAAACACCTAACTTTGTCTATCAGTGATAGACAAAAATAGAACTTTGTCTCCGATTGTTATAGATAGACGAAGATAGACATCTATCTTTGTCTATCTTTTTTTTTTTTTGTCACTGTATTGTTCTGAATTGAATTCACTACTTTGTATTGTATTGTATCAACGCGAAAGACTTCTATCAGTGGTAGATAGACGATGATATATCACTATCACTACTCTTTGTCGGCTTCTACCGCTCGTCCCTCGTCTGCTCATCGAGTGTGTCCCTGGCTCTTGCTCGTCTCTAGTAGCCAATCGAGTTTCTTCGTCCCTCTCCCGCTTATTGATTAGGGCGAGTCACTCAAGTACCTTGGCACTCGTTCCTCTTTTCTTTTACGAAAATCCTCGGGTTTATGCGTTTTTCGAAAACTCAAGTAGCTCGTCAAGCTAAAACAGAGGAGCAAAGCAACTTTTTCTAAGACTGCCTCCACAGGGGATTCGTTAAGAGCTCTAAGAGGTTGCTGCTTTACTATCTATCCTCCAAGCATATAAAAAAGATATTAATTAACCTCTTCAAAAACCACTTATTCTTTTGCATTCAAAGAAGTGGTCAATACTCCTCTGTCCTAAAATCAAAGGAAGAATTTCAGGGCAAGAAAGCATATATGGCTATTTAGCCTACTTACTGCTTGACCTACTTAGTGAATGCCAAAGCAAGGAAAGACTCTATTCCATAGCTTCTGCTTGTTCTCGCTTGCCCACGCTTAGCACACATACATGTGATTCTTCTTCCATCTCCTTTAATCTAGATAGGTAAAGGAAGACTAGCTAGAAAGAGAATTGGCGACTTTCTTCCTTTTACTTCGTAACCTGTATTGTGCCTATTCACTCTTCCTAAGGCTATCGAGTTATAGATCGGGTTGTAGGGCACGGCATATATACCCAAAACTATGGGTAAGGACGAAGGGAATATCACTATGTATGGTCTTCCGGAGGAGAAGCCCTTGGTTGCTTTGTCTGTTCATTGGATTGATGTCTGATTGCTTTTCCCTCTCCCCAACCGCTGTCATGTTCTGCTACACTAGTTCTACTGTGTTGTGCGTTCCTTCGCCAAAGAAAGAAGGCTAGGAACTTCCCTTATGAAGAAGGCTAGCTTCTTTCCCAATGAGAGGACAGGGGGGAGGGCGGATTCATGAGCATGAGTATGCCTCATATGTCTTTACCAAAGGACAATCCTTTTCTCAATACAAGAGAAGGCTTTCCCTACTCTTTCCGCTAAAGAATGCGGCTATAAACTTCTATTAATAAGAGCTGGAACTCCTGGAAGAAAAGAAAGGTTTTTCTCACTCATGTTTTTCTTCGAGTTTTCATTTCGACGTTTCGATCACATAGGAGACATCGCGTCAAGAGCACATGGAAAGACTAATCTAATTCTAAGAAAGGCTTTTCGCTTTTCACTTCCAAAGAAGGGGCATTACCAAAGGGCAATGGGAGAAGGTCTCTGCCAGGGTTCAGTGCCACATAAATGGAAGGCTGGGGAAGGTAAGCTTATGGGGAAATCTTATCTCTATACTTTCAGTAACTGAACGGGAAGTGGTTTAGGAAAGGACTTTCGAATCGGATGTGCTCGCCCAGCGAGAAAGGCCCTGACCCTGCCAACCAAGTCCAAATCAAAAAGAAAGAAAGAAGAGAAAGAACTTGGAGTTGGCGCCTACATAACAGGTTGCTTGCTTACCAAGCCATCCTGCAGCTTCGCTCCTCTCCCTATCGGTCGAGCAGCTTCGCTCCTCCAGAAAGATTATTATTCTTTACTTTACTTATTATTATAAAAACGACTCACTATCAAAATGAAAGACGATCGATTATCTACCCAAGAAGATAGAGAGTCCCACATACGAGAAAAGGTCACAAATAGAGTTAAACCAAGTAACATTGCAAAGGCATAATGATAGTAGGGTCTGGATATCCCCGCCCTCCGAACCGAACGTGAAGGTCTCCCCTCATCGGGCTCTCTGCAGGGGAATCTCCACTCACTGCTTCTCCTAATATCCTCCCTCTACCACATCATGGGGGTTTACAGAAGATCCCAAAGGCTCGCTCGGAAAGGCTGCTATACCAAACCTTTTGACTCAACTCGACTGACGTAGTCACTAGACTCACTATAGTAGCCTGTCCGGCTGCTCTTGCTGAAATCATTACTCTGAATTCTCCCGTGCTCTAGCAATTATGCTCCTTAGACCACTACCATGTAGTTAGGTAGGGACAATCAATCCGTAGTGACCGGAATCTAGGAATGAATGGGGATCCCTATCAATATCAAAATGAAGAATATTTAGAGTTTTCTCCCTTTCTCTCACTCAATAGATGTATCTGGTCTGATACGACTTCGTAAAGCAATACGAGACGATTGAATGCAATGGGATGGATGGTAGAGGGTTGCCTGCGCCCAAAAGCGATGATTCACTTGTCCCCTTGTCCATAGGGACCTCGTGGCATACAATCGAAATGACTCCCACTAGATAGCCACCCCTTTCTCTCTTTTTATAGCCTCGTGGACGGACGAAAGAAGGGAAGTTACAAAACGGTGCTGTGAAGGCTCGCGAAGTAGATAGCAAACAACAGCTTTTCAGCTCCCTAACCTTGTATATATTATTCTAGCGCTAGGCTAGCACACCCCTTCTCTAATAAGACGGTCAACTTTGAAGCTGGCAGCTCCCTTATACTATACTAGTTGTAGGGCAGTGGGAGCTTTCATAATTGAATATCAAGTAAAGGGGACTCCATCATGATCTTACGAATATAAAGATCTCCAAATAGAAGAACGAGCTCTTTTGCTCGCCCCTATCTCTAAAAGGGCGTAAGCACTTCACCTTATAAGGGATGGGATTCATTCACTTGCATTACTGCTAGCACTACAAAAAGCTCTGGTCTTAATGCCCTTACTACTACTATGCAGCCTTTCCTCGAGTTCGTAGAGTTGGGTTTCCCGTTTATCCACAACGGAGGAGCTGCCCCCACCAGGCAGGCGGCCACGGGTCATAACGCACTCTTCGCACAACAAATCCACTTTGAAGTTGACTTATTTGCTTGGCCAATCGTCAGAATGTGTACGAGATACCATAGGGGCCCAATATTTCAATAGCACCTTTGTCTAAAGCTTCGAATGAGACTTCATATCCGAAACACAGGAACGATCTGACTAGAAAGTCATTCAAAACTTGATCGAAGAACCAGCGTTTTTTGAAGAAGCTATAGAGTCGACTTCAAAAAGTACTAATTTGAAAGGCTCGTTGGAATTGATCCGCTACGAGATTTACATTATACGCAACAGAAGCACCTGAAGTACTAAACAGAATAGGTATTAGTTTGGTAATGGTTTGAGCAGCAAACTTGGATTCGGCAAGAATCTCATTTTTTGGTAGTACGAAGGGGGAATTGGCCCAAAAATTGGATAGGGGTCAAGACGCAGTCGGGCACCGGCGGCTGACTCAAGTGCCCCTTGAACCGCGCAAAATGGTCGCCTATTACACGGCTCACTAACTCTGCATGGGGTGGGGGTACCTATTATTCGTCGGCGGTCCGACGCACTCCTACTTAAAGGATGTTGCTTAATTACGAAGGAAATTCTCTCTTCATCGTGAGAGTTCCCTTTCGTTAAGTGCATCGAGCCAGGAGTGGACATCATCATCTTCTGCAAACAAATCCAGATCTTGTTTCATCATTAGCTTAGCTAAAGTGGAATAGTATGACAGGCTTTTCGAAAAATGAAACGAAACTCGCTTGATCGATATGAAAAACATGCGCTCAAAAAGACCTCCTACACCCCCCTCGCCAAGTGATCGAGTTTAGTCAGAATTTGCTCTAGAAGTTGCTCCTGCTTCGGACTGACTTCCTAGAAAGATAGGATTGGGCAATTCCGCCGGTTCTGACGCTGACCTTCTTATTAAAGAAAGGGGAAAAGGCCTTTTTTTATAGAGGTTGAGTAAGGGGGCGGAGCTTGAGGCTTCTCAACCGAGAACGAATCCTCAAAAAATGGAATGAGTTCGCAATGACTATCACAATCAAGCCGTCCCCTCATCACTTACCGCTATTTTTTCTTGGGGGGCGTTAACAATGTTTTTTCTGGCGTTCCTTTCTATTAATGAAGAGGTGACCTCGTGCTCTTCAAGAAATGAAGGCAAAGGACCCCTTGAGCCCAAGTTTACCGGGGATCTTAGAGGGGCACCCAATCAAGGCCGCCACCCTCGGCCTTTACAGATAGGGGCGCAACAAAAAGTCTTCAAAAAAAGCATCGGAGGCCTCAAACTCATCTGAAGTTGGAGAATGAAAAAAAAAACTTTCTCAACAAGTATGCAGAAATAGAACTTCCCTTCCATATAGATCGTCGACGCATGAACTTTGTCAAGAAATTCCGGAACTTCCTATTGATCTTGATTAGTTCCAGCTTGTTGAGAGTTCTCTTTTCTTTCTAGACCAGACTCCTTTTTTAGACCGTCCCATGAAACCCCTGCTTATCTCGCATGTGCTTTCGAAGCCCCCCACTTATTCAATCACTTGCTTGTGATTGCAGCCATTCCCCGAAAAGGGAGAGACGAGGGAATCGTCTGCTCCCGTTTATGTGACGAACCGAACAACCATCGTTAGGTCCCGAATTCAGCGAACCACCGGATCCAGACCAAGATCTGATCCCCATTACGTGGTACGATATATCTATCGATCCAAAGAACTGACTTTCAATTGTAAGTCATCCATTCTGCTCCTATCTAAAGTGATGCTAGGTTACTTCACCTTCACCCTTCACAAAGACAGGTGCAGGTGCGTTTCGATCGGCCACATAATGAACATGTTTTGAGCTAACTGCATGTCGAGCGCTTAAGCAGAGCTTGTGGTCACTCGTTCCTCGCTTGTTCCAATCCTAGTAAAGAGCCTCAGATTCGATTCTACACTACATATGATATTCCATTTCGACCCTTACTAGCTCTTCGTTTGGTTGTACAAAGAGCATGCCCGATGAGGCTACTACGCTCACCGTGCACTTGCATCACCACCAGAGCTTCGCTACTGCTTCGCCCAGTTCCTACGCCTACCACGAACGTCGAATCATCACGTGGCTGCTAAAGCAAGCTAAGCTTCATACGACCGCCAAAAGACCCTTTCACGGTCGAAGAATCCCCAACACATTGGAGAGCTTTTAGATCCAGCCCTAAAACGCCCATTCTCAACGAGTTCCGAAGTGATCCTCATTCTCACCGCTGCCTTCTTAAGCCGAAAGAAATTAGGGCAAGAATCTCGGTAGTACGAAGGGGAAGTAGAATCGTATCTGGCAGTGGTTCTTTAGATCGATCACAGATTCTCGACCTCGTCGTTTGGCTTCCACTTCAGTTGACCTCTCTTTTTCTCCTCCCCCTTACACAACCGGGGGGAGGACTCATGTAAACTTCTTCCTGTAGGTCCCTGTTTAGGAAGGCATTTGGAACATCTAATTGGAACAGAGGCCAATCTCGATTCGCTACAATAGAGAGCAGGAGACGAACAGACTGAATCTTGGCTACCGGGGTGGGGTAAATAAGGGCTTCCTCGTAATCGGGACCATATGTTTAAGTCAAGCCTTTAGCTACTAGCTGTACCGACCTTTTCCTCCTTTCTCCCAAAAAGCTTTCCTTCACCCAGTCCCATATCCAATTAGTAGACATCGAGATGGGGAGACTCAAAATAATACAAATGCACATTTCCTCTCTGAATCGAGAGGTATCAGATCGAAGTAACATAAGTCATGTATTCTAATTGAAGTGATTTTCGGGAGAACAAAGTGGATTGTTGAGCCAATTCTAGCATAAGAGGACCAATGAGACAGAACACTGTTGGATGCATTCCTTCGCTAGCAGGGCTTCTGCCCATCTCAATTGATGAGTCTTCGGTCAGTAATCCTGTACTCTCGATCGACTTGAACCACTACGTTATCCATGTTTCGGCTCATTCGTATGCTCATCCTATTCATGCCACCAGAACCTATAATAAACCATCATTTCGAACCATCCTGTTACAGGGTGCGAAGCTTATTAAGAATTAAAGAGTCTCTTAAAGAGGTACAAGAGATGAGATGCAAGCGAAAAAGATGCCTGGAATAACTCTTAGGTGAAAGCAACTGACACATGAAATAAATCTTAATACCGAGTATGAAACTTCCCAAACAGACGAGGGTGTGGCGAAAGACTGGGTCGGGCGATATGACTTCCTTTACAACTCATTAATATAGGCAAAGCTTATAACCTCCAGTTGCGGGCCTTTCTTACTCCTAATCGAGATTTTACCTTGAAGATGTTACCTATGATGAATGAGACGCGTCCGGTCGAGGGACAAGATTCACAATAGAAAGAGGGCACTCTAGATCTTTAGATTTTTCTTACTTATAATGATATTAATCTTACCTTTAAGACGAAACATTTGACTCTGACCTGCGCTAAGTGTTTGCGAGCGGAACTGCCTCTTCTTCAACTCACAAATAGGCTTCACTTGGCTTCGCACCGTAACTAGAATCTAAAAGAAGAAGTTACCGTTACCTTGTTGTTCGAGGGTGAGCTGACTCTTACCTTTCTGAGTCTTGATTTGACCTTTCTTTCTGTGGAAAGAGGAACTCTTGATGTTAGCTTTTACTGGGTTTTTCAGTGTTTATCAGTGTTTTATGTGTGCAACTCCCCTTGATGTAGCATCGTAAACTGATCAACTTGTTCTACTTCAACTGAAACATCTGAAACGGAAACATCAACAGGCCCGAAATCAGAAACAGCGGATTCTTCTACTTCTTCCTTTTCATCCGAAACATCTGAATCAACTTTCTCTGACCCAACAGACTCAAGAGATGCGAATGCCTAAGCCTGTCGAACTGTCGAGGGTGTTGCATGGTGGCTTTATTCAACAACCGTGTTATTAATTAGGTGGAGCAACTTTAGCCTTTTTTTTTTCTGGTGGGCGAACGTAAGAGTTAGCGGGCTGAACAAGCTAACCGGGCGAATAGCCTAAAGTGGTTGTGGGCTTTATCTTTATTTTCCACTTAGTCCGAGTAAAAGAGATCAGTCTTTGCCCAAACATTCGAGGGCTAGGGCTCCACAACCTCTTAATCTTAACTTTCAGAAACGAAAAACACATCAACTTAAACAACCTGCGCGATATGGCTCTAAGACTCAACTGCCTACGCAAGAAGGCTCCACCTTCTCTTGTATCTCTTGCTTTCAAAGATTCTTTAACAGCTTCTTATTGTGACCTTTCTGCCTGCTTAGGGCGAACAACGTCTTGTGAAACTTCGCTTTCAACATCTTCAACGGATCGAAATTCTGAAACTTCTTCTGTCGAGCAGCTTGTCTTCAAAACTTCTGTTGTTGAGCTGCTTGTCTCCGAAACAGCATCTTACCTTGAAGACGAAACTGCCCTCTAAGACTCTTTTTTTTATGGAGCGCTTCTTCCATCCTCTCCCTCTTGGTCGAGCCAAGCCTATAGTGATACGGTGGGTGGAGCACCTCTTCGATCCTCTCCCTCGTTTTCTTGGTCGAGCCTCTTTGATCCTTCACGCAAACAGACAAGATGAAAGACTGGCAGAATGAGATCAAAATCAAGATCTGATGATTAACCCTTGACTCTTTAACCTATTTTTACTTATTCAACCTCGAATGAAACTGAAACTGACCGCTCTGTGGGTTCCTCAACAGCGGGCGATGGTGGAAGAACATCGGGTGCGGGCAACTCTGGCTCATAATCTTGGGGCTAGGCTGGAACTGGATGTGACCTTTCTGTCTGTCGAACATCCTATTTCTCTTGCGGGTTTATGAGGTGTGTAAGAGTCCTTTCATTTAGTTAGTTATCGGTAAACTGTCACTTAGTGCAGGTCAGAGTCAGATGTTTCGTCTTAAAGGTAATATTAATATCATTATAAGTAAGAAAAAGCTAAAGATCCAGAGTGCCCCCTTTTTGTTAGGAATCTCGACCCTCGACCGGACGCGTCTCATTCATCATAGGTAACATCTTCAAGGTAAAATTTCGATTAAGAGTAAGAAAGGCCCGCAACTGGAGGTTATAAGCTTTGCCTATCTCTGTCTATCACTCATCATTACGATTTTTTCTTTTAGTGATAGGAAGAGATAGAACTATAACTCCTATATTTGTCTATCTTTTTGTTTTTTCTAATTGATTTCACTGTTTTGTATTGTATTGTATCAGCTAGATAGACCTATCCATCGATAGATCAACGATATATCACTATCTTTGTCAATCACTCATCATTTTGATTGGGTCTATCAATGATAGACAAAGATAGTCTAGTTGTGTCTATCACTAGTAGACAAAGATAGAACTCTATCTCTATCTATCATTATTGGATATTTTCATTATGAGTTTCTTATACAATCCTTTTTTCATTTTACATAATACAATGACTATTCTTGTAGTTATTTATTGTGAAGAACATATCACTCTGTCAAAATTATAATGTTAAAGGAATTTTGGTAGATGACTGGATAGACTTCAATAGTTCAGTTGGTTTAATATATGAAGAGATTCAATTAGATGGGTTGGTAGATTTGTTAGTTTTATTGGATTTAGCTAAAAATAGTATTCAAACTGTGGTTCCAATAAAAATGACAAAGATGTTTTTTGTTATCTAACTTTAGCTAAAGATGCAATCAGTAAGCTTCCATTAGTTGCTCATGTAAGTGTTTGTTCTTTGGAAGACTCTTCCACTACTATTAGTAGTGTAGGTGACGATGGTGACAAAATGTAATATTTAGGTCCTTATTTTTCTTCTTCACATGATGAAGTTATAAAAGATATTTTTTATGGCGACTGAAGGAAATAAATGTATTTGAAAGCAAAAAAGTACTTTCAATGTGTTTTTACATAAAAGTAGTGAAGATCAATTTTCAATTTAGGAGAACTGTGGTTCAACTTCGAAGTTTGTTGAGTTCAAGTGTGTGCAAGAAGGCTGCAAATGGTATGTTAGGGCATTTAGGTATAAGAACAGTGGGTTGTAGATGCTTAGGAAGCACATTTTTTGCCATGGTTATCCATTGAACACAACTCATAGTTGTCATAAGCAAGTTTCTTCATCAGTAATTGACAATTGCTTGATAAATGATTTATGTTCATATCTGCTAATCAATCCATTCCTAGAGACATTATTCATAAAGCTCATACAAAACTTAGAGTGAATATAAGTTATCAAAAAGCTTGGGAGGCAAAAGAACACATATTAAAGTTATTAAGAGACATGCAATTGAATCATACACCTTGATGCTCCATCTTCTGCTCGATCTGACGTTGGATCTTGCTAGGACAAAAGATCGACCACTGGTAAAATCGTTGATGTTGGTCCAGATGGAAGGCCTTATTTCTTTCCAAATGCTCCAGGTGGTAAAATCGTTTATTTCTTTCTTTGACCTTTGCGAATTGTTTGGCCTTATTTCCTTCTAATTCCAACTCAATCTGATGTCTGCTACAAATGCTTCATATGGAAGACTAAATTTAGTTCTTACCCTGAAAGAAAGAGCTCCAGATGCTAAAGGAACATCAGTTGACGTTGGTCTAAGTAAGGTAAAGCCATATTTAATTTAGGCTTCTTAAGTATCTAGAATGGAATCACAAAGTTTCTCCTACATTTAGCTTTAGCTATTCTACCATGTTGATTTTAAATGGATTGGAAGGTGTATGCTAATTCAATTTCTCCGTTGTTTTTAAAGTTTAATTTAATGCTCCCATCAACCATATTTTACTTATTTAGATGTTCTTTGTGTTAATGGTTCATTTAAAATGTTATGCAGAATGTTGTTTGTTGATGAAATACTTGAACCTAGAACAAGAGTAACGGTAGCTATTATGCCTAACTGATGCTTATTATACCTGCAAGAACAGATGCGTATTGTAACGCCCCGGGTTTTCAACCTTAACCCAAGGTCGTTACTTGAATAAAAATCATTAAATCCATTTTAAAAGACGAAAACAAAGCAGAACAAATACTTTAATTTAATCCAAATAAAATAATGAAGGGTTTTCAAACGTTTAATCAATCAAATAAAGAAAAAGAT
>JBBPDJ010037129.1:0-11267 GCA_037974625.1 Cucumis cinereus
ATGAGCTAAAACGCCCAGTGAGTGATGCTTTAATAGAAAATACTTAAAACATATATATAGTATAGCTAGAAATCGTTAACTTAGAAACTTTTCGCAGATGAAATCATAACTGAAACTATAAATCACAGTTTAAACTAAAATCACTTGAAAGGTGCTTGCACGATACTTATCTATAAATCATGGTAAAATTATGCATAATTTAAATCATGCTAAAACATGAATATCTGAAAATCTCTAAGCGATGTGTATCAAACTGAACTACGTAGTAGTGGGAAAACCTAGAACCAGCTACGCCTTTGCCGCAATGGAGTAATCTCACAATAACGACAGCTATATCTACGTCGTGGTCGATACCCTACTGTGCACACCTAGTATAGTAGCCTCAGGCTCATAGGGATACACATGCTTTAAAACAAAAACGAATCATTGTAAAACGTGCAAGTCACATAAAACATATTATCATCTCAATTCATCATGAAACTCGTAGTACTCGAAATCATGCTTAAAATTCACTTATAATATAGTAGAAATCTCATAGAACATTAAATCACCATAACTCATGATTTTGAGAAACCTCGTAAAACGTGCAAAACGTGCTTAGGCCCTATAGCAGTCAAAACATGCTCAAACAATCATGAAAATCATCTCAGTAAACATAAACAGGGCCTAACATATTATAAAATATGCTTATTTCGTAAATAGGCATTGCCTCTTAAAACGTGTCAAAATAATACTGTTATATTCAAATCACCAGAAATGCCTTAAAACATTTAAATCATGCTTCAAACAAGTTACCATGTAAAAGTACATTGAAAAGTATGAACAACATAATTTTTCTGAAATTTTCTGAAAAATTTTGCAAATTCTCGAAAAACATGCATTCTGATAATTATTTTATTATTAAAATATTAAAATAATACTATCACTCACAAACTTGACGGGCTATATCTGGCTCATAAATTTTTCCGATCTTCGAATCTCCAGAAAATAAATTCATAATCGATCATTAAATAACTTTGCACGAAAACCGAGAAACACTGAATTTTTCCTAGTTTTCCTTTTTGAACTAATTCTCTTCTCCTAGAATATTTATTATAAACATAATATTAATAATGATGATAATAATAATTACAGTCTTTTTCTTCATTTCTCTTCCTTAAACTCCAGTTTTCCGGCCACTGCACTGACCCAACTTCGGCGAAGCAATTCTCTCAATCTACTAAGAATTAAAGGGTCTAACCTATGGCAAACAATTTATACATTAGTCTATTTGCTTACCTCAAAAAATGAGCTTCAAATTTCTCGTGGATAACTCGAAATTGCCTCTGGAAGTCAGCTTGCCAAGTTTTCCGGTGAGCTTAAAACCGAGAATTTCATCGTCGATTTCTTCCTACACATATCAAATTAACTCAATTCCTTTTTGAGAATTTTAAATGAACTAATAATCTAGCTTACCTCCAAAATTTAGATCTTAATTCGGCCTGTAGACGGATAATTTAATTTTCAAAGTTTCGAGTCCATTTTTCACATTTTCCAGCAATCTGAGCTCTTTTTCTTCAAATTCAGTGGTCGCTTCGGCCACATTTCTCCAAATTGAGCTGTGATTTAGGTTTCTCTCTATTTTATACCCAACTTAGACACAAATTTCGTCAAATTTGGCTGGAAATTGGCTTCAATTTCACACTTTTTGTCAAGGTGTTCAAAACTAATTTGCCCGGTAAACTCTCTCTCTCACGAGTTTTTTCTCCTTTTTCCTTCACTTTCTACTCTTTCAATAACACAAGTTGAAATTGTTTTGCCTAATTTAATTTCACAAATTAATCCAATTTTGTTCTTCTTTTCTTTCCTTTTCTTTTGGTTCTTTAGTTAGAAATTTACAGATATTTATCCATTATTTTCCAAAATTTTCCTTCCAAACTTACTCACAAGCTCCTTCTTTAATTTTTTCCATGTATTTTCGAGTAATCACCGGCCGTTTATTTCATCCAATCAAACTTCAGCCACCTCCTGCTTGTTTTTTCAAAGAAAATTTTCGAACTTGCCGAGCCTTATCTCCTCCTCCTTAACCCTCTGTTTTCTTTTCTTCTTAAATCCCTGTTTCTTTTTCTTTCTTTTTAAAATTTTTCTTTTTACAAAAATGATAAATATCATATACATAAATAATTAAACAAATCATTTTCTTTTCTTTTTTCTTTTTCTTTTCTTTTCTTAAAATATTATTTTATTTATTTTTAAACAAAACTACAAAATTAACTTTTTACCAATTCTTAAACAAAATTACTCAAATGCCATTATAAAAAATTACTAAAATGTCCTTTCAAAAAATTAATGTCCTTTTAAAAAATTTACTAAAATATCCTCCGATTATTTTTCTAATACATTTACAACAAACAACTTAAATAAAAAGTCGGGTATTACTGAAATCGTTGGAGGACACTATGGACCTTAAAGCAGAAACCGAGTCTGTGACGTCTTAGGTCAATTATTTTTGTGAAAATCCCCAACTATCCTCCAAATAAGCCTGCTTTATACCCAGAAATGCATGTTACGTTTAACTTTTGTCGATTTTTCGACAACTATAGCACTGATCAATTTTTTTGTTTTGGTCGACACGTTACTCCCACCACATGTTTCACTTTTCGCGACTTATGTAGTCAATGCAAACATGTCATAGACATATTTAGGGTCATGGACACGTGTTTCCGAGCCAAGATCCCTAAACTACGTTGTGTAGGACAAAAATACCAAAACAAAATCGTTGTAGGTCACCTTGTTCTACAAAGCACAAATCGAGTATGGGACTTCTTTAGTCATTTATTTTTGGGAAAAACTTAATCATTCCTCCAAATGAGCCTGTTTTAAAGCTAGAAATGCATTTTAGGCCGATTTTTGGACCATTTTCCAAAAGCTATACCATTGGTCGATTTTCGTCCACTTTGGTCCGCACGTTAGTCCTACCTCAAGTTTCACCCTTCACGACCTATATAGTTCACGCAAACAATGTCTGAGATTTTTTTAAAGTCATGGATGCACGTTTCTAAGCCAAAAATCCCTTAACTACGAAAACACCAAACAGAAATCGTTGGAGGACACTTTGAACCCCAAAGCAGACACCGAGTCTGGGACGTGATTGGTCAATTTCTTTTGGGAAACAAACTTCAATATTACTTCGAATGAGCCCGTTTTATATCTAAAAATGCAATTTAGGTCGAACTTTGGTCCATTTTTAAAAATCTATACCACTGGTCGATTATCGTTCGTTTTGGTTTGCACATGAGTCCTAACTTAAGTTTCATTCTTTGCGACCTATGAGATGTAGGACAAAACTACCAAAAAGAGATCGTTGGAGGACACTTTGGACCTTAAAGCCAAAATCGAGTCTGTGACCTCTTGGGTTAATTATTTTTTGAAAAATACTCAACTTTCCTCCAAATAAGCTCTTTTATACCTATAAATGCATTTTACGTCGAACTTTGTTTCATTTTTTGAAAGCTATAGCACTATTGGATTTTCATCCGTTTTGGCACACATTTTTATCCTACGTCAAGTGGCACTCTTTGCGACCTATATAGTTCATGCAAATTTGTCATAGACATGTTTAGTGTCATGGACGCGTGTTTCTGAGCCAAAAACCTTGAACTACGCGGTTTAGGACGAAAATAATTTTAGATCACTTTGTTCACAAAAGTAGAAATCCAGTCTATGACGTCTTTGGTAAATTATTTTTGGGAAAAACTTAAACATTCCTACAAATGAGCCTGTTTTATAGGTAGAAATGCATTTTTGGTCGAAATTTATCCGAGCTATAGCAGTGGTCGATTTTCGCCTGTTTTGGTCCGCACGTTAGTCTTACCTCAAGTTTTACTCTTCGCGGCCTATATAGTTAATGCAAAGGTGTCATAGTTTAAGGTCATGGACACGCGTTTCTGAGCCAAGAATTCCTGAACTACAGAGTGTTGGACGAAAATACCAAACAAAAAATCGTTGGAGGACACTTTGGACCCCAAATCATAAATCGAGTCTGGGACATCTTTGGTCAAATATTTTTGGGAAAAACTTAAACATTCTTTAAGATGAGCTTGTTTTATACCTAGAAATGCATTTTGGGCCGAACTTTGGTCAATTTTTTGAAATTTATAGCACTGGTCGATTTTCATCTATTTTAGTCTGCACGTGTGTCCTACCTGAGGTGGCACTCTTCGCGACCAATATAGTTCATGAAAATGTATCAGAGACATGTTTAGGGTCATGGACGCAGTTTATGAACCAAGAATCCCAAAACTACGTGGTGTAAGACGAAAATACCCAAGGGAAATCATTGCAGGTCCCGTTGTTCAACAAAACAAAAACCAAGTCTAGGACGTCTTTGGTCATTTATTTTGGCGAAAAACTTAAGCATTCCTCCAAATGAGCCTATTTTATACCTTAATATGCATTTAAGGTTGGACTATGGTCCATTTTCCAAAAGCTATAACATTGATCGATTTTTGTCTGTTTTGGTTCGAACGTTAATCTTACCTCAAGTTTGAAACTTCACGACGTATGTTGTTCAAGTGGCACTCTTCACGACCAATATAGTCCATACAAATTTGATAAAGACATATTTAGCATCATGGACATGTGTTTAAGAGCCAAAAATCCTTAAACTATAGGTTGTACGATGAAAATACAAAAAAGAAATCGTTGCAGGTCACTTTGTCCCCTAAAGTAGAAATCGAGTCTGGGATGTTTCTTGTTATTTATTTTTGAAAAAAACTTAAACATTCCTCCAAATGAGCCCGTTTTAAACCTAGAAATGCATTTTAGGTAGATCTTTTGTCCATTTTCCAGAAGCTTTAATACTGGTCAACTTTCGTCCGTTTTGGTCCGCACGTTAGTCCTACCTGAAGTGGCACTCTTTGCGACCTTTATAGTTCATGCAAAGGTGTCAGATACATGTTTGGGTCATGGACACTCATTTTTTAGCCAAGAATACGTTAACTGCGGGGTGTAAGACGAAAATACCAAATTGAAATGGTTGTAGTTCCCTTTGTTTCCAAGAGCAGAAACCAAGTCGAGGATGTTTTTTGTCTATTTGTTTTGGGAAAAACTTGAACATTCCTCCAAATGAGAACGTTTTATTCCTAGGAATGCATTTTAGGCCCAACTTTGGTCCATTTTCGAAAGCTATACCACTGGTTGATTTTTGTCCGTTTTGGTTCGCACGTCTGTCCTACCCCAAATGCCACTCTTCGCGACCTATATACTTCATGCAAATGTGTCATAGAATCTTTAAAGTCTTCGACGCACGTTTCTGAGCAAAGTATTTCTAAGTTACGGGGTGTAGGACGAAAATATTAAAGGCAAATCGTTGGAGGGCACTTTGGACCCAACAGTAGATACCGAGTTTGGGACGTCCTTGGTCAACTATTTTTGGAAAAAATCTCAAAATTCCTCCAAATGAGCTCATTGATACCTAGATATGCATTTTAGGCTGAGCTTTGGTCCATTTTTCGAAGGCTATAGAACTGGTCGATTTTCTTTCATTTTTGCCCGCACGTTAGTCCTACCTCAAGTGGCATTCCTCAAGACCTATATAGTTGATTCAAATGTGTCAGAGACATGTTTACGGTCATGGATGCACGTTGTTTAGCCAAGAATCGTTGAACTATGGCATGTAGGATGAAAGTACAAAACAAAAATTGTTGGATGACATTTTGACCGAAAAGTAGAAACCAAGTCTGGGACGTCTTTGGTCAATTACATTTAGAAAAAAGTTAGACATTCCTCAAAATGAGGCCGTTTTATTCCTAGAAATACATTTTACGTCAAACTTTGGTCTATTTTTCAAAAGTTATAGCACCTAACGAATTTCGTCTGTTTTGGTCCTGACGTTAGTCCTACCTCAATTGGCACTCTTCGAAACCTATATAGTTCATGCAAATGTTTCATAGACATGTTTAGGGTCATGGATGCTTGTTTTTTAGCCAAGAATCCTTTAACTACCGAGTGTACGAAAAAAAATAGAAAATGGAAATCGTCAAAGGGTACTTTGTTCTCAAAATGAGCTTGTTTTATATCTAACATGCATTTTATATCCAACTTCAGTCCATTTTTCGATATCTATAACACTTGTGGATTTTTGTCCACTTTGGTCCACACGTTACTACTAACTCAAGTGGCACTCTTCGCGACCTATATAGTTCATGCAAATGTGTCAGATACATGTTTAGGATCATGGACACACGTTTGGTAGCCAAGAATCCTTTAACTACGGGGCGTCGGACAAAAATACCAAAGGAAAACCATTGTAGGTCAATTTGTTCCCCAAAGTACAAACCGAGTCTGGGACTTCTTTGGTAATTTATTTTTGCAAAAAACTGAAACATTCCTCCAAATGAGCCCGTTTTAGACATATAATGCATTTTAGGTCGAATTGGTCCATTCCAAAAGCTATAGTATTGGTCGGTTTTCGTCCGTTTTGGTTCCAACGTCAGTCCTACCTCAAGTACCAGTCTTTGCGACCTATGTAGCTATTGCAAATGTGTTAGAGACATGTTTAGGTTCATGGATGCGCGTTTCTGAGAAAAGAATCCCTGAGTTACGGGGTGTAGGATGAAAATACCAAAGAGAAATCGTTGGAGGACACTTGGGACCTCAAAGAAAAAATCGAGTCTTTGATGTCTTTCGTCAAATATTTTTAGGAAACACTTCAGCATTCCTCTAAATGAGCTCGTTTCATAACTAGAAATGCATTTTAGGTCAAACTTTATCCATTTTCAAAAACCTATAGTACTTTTCGACTTTTCTGTTTTGGTCCGCACGTTAGTTTTACCTCAAAAACATTAACCAGATTCACTATTCGCGACCTATATAGTTCATGAAAAAGTGTCAGGGACATGTTTAGGGTCACGGATGCGCGTTTCAAAACCAAGAATCACAGAACTACGAGGTATTGGACAAAAATACGAAAGAAAAATCGTTGTAGGTCTTTTTGTTTCCCAAAGCATAAACCGAGTCTGGGACGTCTATGGTCATTTATTTTTAGGAAAATCTTCAACATTCCTCAAAATGAGCCCATTTTATACGTAGAAATGCATTTTAGGCTAAACTTTGGTCCATTTTTTGAAAGCTATAGCATTGGTCGAATTTTCGTTCGTTTTGGTCCGCACGTTAGTCCTACCTCAAGTGGCACTCTTCACGACCTATATAGTTCATGCAAATGTGTCAGAGACATGTTTTGGGTCACAAACGTGCATTTCCAACACAAGAATTCGTGAACTACATGATGTAGGACGAAAATACCAAACAAAAATCCTTGGAGGACACATTAGGCCACAAAGAAGAAACCGAGTCTAGGACGTCTTTGGTTAATTTTTATGGGAAAAACTTCAATATTCCACCAAATGAGCCCGTTTTATACCTAGAAATGCATTTTAGGCCGAGCGACGGTCCATTTTTTGAAAAATATAGCACTAGTCGATTTTCGTCCATTTTGGTCCCCACGTTAGTCCTACCTCAAGTGGCACTATTTACGACGTATATAGCTCATGCAAATGTGTCAAAAACATGTTTAGGGTCATGGGGTGCGCTTTTCTTAGCCAAAAATTCATAAAGCACGGTGTGTAGCACGAAAATACCAAAGGGAAATCTTTGCTAGTTACTTTGTTCCCCAAAGAAGAAATTGAGTTTGGAACGACTTTGGTAGTTTATTTATGGGAAAAATTTAAATATTCCTCAAAATTAGAAGGTTTTATACCTAGAATGAATTTTAGGTTGAACTTTGGTCCATTTTCCAAAACTTTGGTCCATTTGAGAAATGATTTGAGAGGATGATATGTTTTATGTGCTTGCACGTTTTACGATGATTTGTATCCATATAAGCCTGAGGCTACTATACTAGGTTTTTCACACTAGGGTATGCGCTGTCATGAGTGCTGGATTTGCCCCACCATGGCAAAGACGTTATGGACGGCGGCTCCGCTACTACATAGTTATACACTGTCATGGTGTTGAGATTACTCGACAATGGCAAAGACGTTGCAGGTGTTGGCCTTACTGTAACGTAGTTGCTAGCCCCACTATAACCTATGATACCCTCGTTGTGTTCAGCTGGATCCACCTCAGTGAAGACGCTCTTTGTTCTGATCCCACCATTGCGTATTTATAGTTGTCGTCAGTGTTGAGATTACTCCACTACGGCAAAGACGTTGTTAGTGGTGGGTTTTTTCCACTGCTGCGTAGTTCAGTTTGATACACATCGCTTACAAATTTTAAGATATTCATGTTTTAACATGATTTAAGTTATGCATAGTTTTATCATAATTTACAGATAAGTATCGTGCAAGCACCTTTCAAGTGATTTCAGTTTAAATTATGATTTATAGTTTCAGTTATGATTTGATTTACGAAAATTTCTAAGTCGATGTTTTCTAATTTTGCTATATATATGTTTTAAGTATTTTCTATTAAAGTATCACTCACTGGGCGTTTTAGCTCATTCTTTCAAATTATTTTCCCACTTATCAAGTAGAGATCGTGATCTCGGAGCCTGACCTACCACAGACTGTCTGCTACTCGAGAAGTTTTAGTACTATTGTAAGTTAGTAGTAAATCATCCATGTTACTGTTATAATAAGTTTTGGTACAGTGAGATGGGTTGTATAAGAAATTTGTTTAGTTTCCGTTGTTAGGTGTTAAGTTTGAGATTGTTTTTCCGCAGTTAAGTTTTTTTCGCACTTTTTTAAGTTATTGGTATTGTTTAAATCGCAGTTAAGTTAAGATAGTCAGTGAATATCGATAAGGTAAGAACGAGATTCGCTGACTTCACGCCGTCTTTTAGGTTAGGGTTAGAGGATCTGGGGAGGGTGTGACATTTGGTCAATTATTTTTCGGAAAAACTTAAACATTCCTCCGAATGAGCCCGTTTTATTACTAGAAATGCATTTTAGGCGAAATTTTGGTCCATTTTTTGAAAGTTGTAGCACTAGTCAACTTTCGTCCATTTTGCTTTGCACGTTAGTCCTACCTCAAGTGGCTCTCTTCGCGGCCTATATAGTTCATGCAAAGAATCCTTGAACTAATAATGCATTTTAGGTCAAACTTTGGTTCCCAATGGAGAAACCGAGTCTGGGGCATTTTTGGTCATTTATTTTTTGAAAAACTTAAACATTACTCAACATCAGCCCGTTTTATACCTAATAATGCATTTTAGGTCGAACTTTGGTCCATCTTGCAAAAGCTAGTACATTGGTCATTTTTCGTCTGTATTGGTCCGTACGTTAGTGCGACCTGAAGTTTTACTTTTCGCTACCTGTATCGTTCATGCAAACGTGTTAGAGACATGTTTAGGGTCATGGACACGCGTTTCTGAGCAAAAAACTTTGGAACTACAAGGTGTAGGAAGAAAATACGAAACAAAAATCCTTGGAGGAAACATTTGACCCCAAAGGAGAAACAGAGTCTATGATGTCTTTGGTCAATTATTTTGAGAAAAACTTCAAAATTCCTCCAAATGAGTCTATTTTTTTTACCTAGAAGTGCATTTTAGGCCGAACTTTGGTCCAATTTTCGAAAGCTATAGCACTGGTTGATGGTCGTTCGTTTTTGTTCGCACGTTAGTCCTACATCATTTTTCTTTCTTTACGACCTATATATGTCATGTATATGAGCAAATAATCTTTGAACTACATGGTGTAGGACGAAAAAAAATAGAAATCGTTAGAAGACACTTGGGACCCCAAATGAAAAACTGGCATGGGACGTCTTTGGTCAATTACTTTTTGGAAAAACTTCAACGTTCCTCCAAATGAGCCTATTTTATACCTAGAAAATGCATTTTAGCCAGAACTTTGGTCCATTTTTCGAAAATTATAGCATTGGTTGATTTTTGTCCGGTTTGGTCTGCATATTAGTCCTACGTCATGTAACACTCTTTGCGACCTATATATTTAATGCAAATGTGTCGAAAACATGTTTAGGGTCGTGGGCTTGCGTTTCTGAGCAAAAATCCCTAAACTACTGGGTGTAAGAAGAAAATAACAAACGAAAATCGTTTGAGGACATTTCGGACAGCAAAGTAGAAACTGAGTCTGAGACGTCTTTGCTCAATTATTTTTGGGACCATTTCAACAATACTCCAAATGAGCTTGTATTATACCTAGAAACTGCATTTTAGCCCGATCTTTGGTTCTTTTTTCGAAAGCTATAGCACTGGTCCATTTTCGTTGGTGTTGCTCTGCACGTTAGTCCTACTTCAACTTTCACTCTCCAAGACGTAAATAGTTCATGCAAACGTGTTATAGACACGTTCAGGGTCATCGACACACGTTTTTTATCCACAAATCTCAGTACTACACTATGCACGACGAAAATACCAAAAATAATTGTTGGAAGTCACTTTGTTCACTAAAGAAGAAACCTAGTCTGGGACGTCCTTGGTCTTTTATTTTTGGAAAAAACTTAAACATTCCTCCCAATGAGCCCGCTTTATACCTAGAAATGCATTTTAGGTCAAACTTTGGTCCATTTTCAAAAAGCTATACCACTGGCCGATATTTGTCTGTTTTTGTCTGCACTTTGGTCATACCTCAAGTTTCATTCTTCACGACCTCTATAGTTAATGTAAACGTGTCAGAGATATGTTTAGGACCATGGACCCACGTTCCTAAGCCAAGAATTCCTAAACTACGGGGTGTAGGACAAAGACTGATAAGTAAACCCTAGGATTTGTAAATTAGGAACCCAATTGGTGAACCCCTAATAACAAATTCTAAAACCCCCAAATCAATTTGACAAAAACCCTAGGGAATGGATTAGATTTGGATTACCCTTTGATTGAAGATCAATAGATAAGGAGAACTAGTTCCTCACTCCAAGTTCGAACACTCCACAAGCAAGGTGATCAAACTTACCTGAATGTTCTTGTCTTGCAACCCTAAATCAAGAATTGCAAAAAGGTGGCGATGAGACTCTTTCATCTACCAAAGAATTTTCATTCTAGAAAACCCTAAATCTTTAATTATCAAAAACCTCCTTAAAACAATCTAAAGGCAAGACTTAAATAGCCTCCCAATAAACCCTAATTCAATGGGAAAATACTACATTATCCCTTTTTTAAAAAAAAGTTATTAAAAAAAGATAAAAAGATAAAATTGAAAAAGATAAAAATTGAAAATTATTTAAAATACACCATAATTATTAAATAAAGCTTAATTAATAATTTGATGCTTGTGTGGATCATATCATCCTCTCCTTCTTTTGAAGGATTCGTCCTCGAATCTCAATTG
>JBBPDJ010037130.1:0-11261 GCA_037974625.1 Cucumis cinereus
CTGACAGTGAAAAACTGTCAAGTAAAGCTTTATTCTTGACAGTTTTTCACTGTCAAGTAAACTCTTATTCTTGACAGCTTTGCACTGTCAAGAAAAAAAAGCTTATTCTTGACATTGGTTTATTTGTCGGATTGAAAACCGTCAAGTAAACCCTTACTTGACAGTTTTTCACTGTTAAGTAAACCTGTTTTTATAGTAGTGACAGCAACTTTTTACAATCACGTTTCAAATGATCGGGCTTACGGCAGTAGTTACACACAATTTCTGTAGAATCAGATTTGCGTTGATCAAAACTATTCCTCTGAAAGATATGGTTTTTGCTAACAAGAGCACTACTGGATTGAGGAATAGAAGTAGGAACAAGAGATTAAGAGCTTTCAATACGAAGGACACGAGTGAAAGCATCGTCCAACGACGGGATTTTAGAGTCAGACAGAATCTGTGTCTTGGCCATTCCAAACTCAGGGGGGACGCCATGAAAAAAAATCATAATAGCCATCTTTTCACGTTGAGCTTGTTGTACAATAATATCTGCACTGAAGGGTAGTAACAAAATAAGCTCGGTAGCTATCCTCTTAAGACGCATAAAATAGCTAGTAACAGATTAAATTTTTTGTTCGGCACGAAAGAACTGCATACAAACATCAAACATTCTATGGACTTGTTCTTTACCCGAATATAGGAACTCTAAAAATGCCAAAAGTTCCTTAACAGACTCACAATGATCAACTAATCCAATGACCTCACTGTCAATGGAATTTTTTATTTGAAGATAAAGACGAGCGTCATCGCGAAGCCAGTCCTTCTTCTGCTTCGCATCGGTGGGGGGATCTTCAGTCATATGGTCATCCATATTAGTACTGCGCAAATAAAAGAGGATTGTCTGACGCCAATCATAATAATTAGATCCATTCAATTTATGTTCGGTGATCTTGGATGCTAAGGGAATGACATTCGATACCACCAAGTTCTTTATCTCATCCATATGAACGATGATTGGATTGCACACATAAACAAAATAAATAAGACCCAACCAAACTTCACAGGCTGGCTGGAAAACCAATTTCGAGAAAAGCCCAGAAGACCGAAGTGAGAACGACTGTCTCACGCGCCCCCACGCGCCGATGCGTGAGGATGTACAGAAAATCTTTGACGGCGAGTGAGCTTCACACGCGGCTATTTCCGACAGATTCTGAGACCAAACAACGACAGACAGTGACGATACTTTCTCTCAGATGGACAATGTTGACAAACGGCCACTAGAAGATGACCTTAGAGTTTAACCGACCAGTGGGGAAACTTAAGGTAGGAATAATGTAGGAACCAAAACGCACAAAAATCGACCAGTGGTATAGCTTTTTAAAAATGGACAAAAGTTCGATCTAAAATGCATTTCTGGGTATACAATGGGCTCATTTGGACGAATATTAAAGTTTTTCCTAAAAATAAACGACCAAAGACGTTCCAAACTCAATTTCTGCTTTGGGAAACAAAATGACCTGTAACGATTTGCCTTTGGTATTTTCGTCCTACACCCTATAGTTCATGGATACTTGCCTAAAAAACGCGCGTTTATGACACTAAACATATCTCTCACACATTTGCATGAACTATATAGATCGCGAAGAGAGAAACTTGAGGTAGGACTAACGTGCGTACCAAAACGGACGAAAATGCATAAGTACTATCGTTTTTGAAAAATGGACCAAAGTTCGCCTTAAAATGCATTTCTAGACATAAACGGGCTCATTTCGAGTAATTTTTAACTATTTCCCAAGAATAATTTACCAAAGACATCCCAAACTCAGTTTCTATTTTGGAGAACAAAGTGACCAACAACGATTTTCCTTTGGTATTTTCGTCCTACATCCATAGTTCAGGGTTTCTTGGCGCAGAAATGCACGTCCTTAACCCTAAACATGTCTCTGACACATTTGCATGAACTACATAGGTCGCTAAGAGTGAAACTTGCGGTAAGACTAATGTGCGGACGAAAATCGACCAGTCGTATAGCGTTTTAAAAATAGACCAAACTTCGAACCAAAATGCATTTCTAGGTATAAAATAGGCTCATTTGGAGAAGTGTTGAACGCTTTTCAAAAAATAAACGACGAAAGACATCCAAGACTCAGTTTCTGCTTTGGGGAACAAAATGAAATACACTAATTTCCCTTTGCTATTTTCGTCCTACACCCCGTAGTTTAGGGATCCTTGCCTAAAAAACGCGCGTCCATGACACTAAACATGTCTTTGACATATTTGCATGAACTATATAGGTCGCGAAGAGAGAAATTTGATGTAAGACTAACGTGCGGACCAAAACGGACAAAAATCCACCAGTCCTATCGCTTTCGAAAAAGGGACCAAAGTTCGGCCTAAAATACATTTCTAGCCATACAATGAACTCATTGGGAGTAATTTTTAAGTTTTTCCCAAAAATAATTTACCAAAGACGTCCCAAACTCAGCTTCGGCTTTGGGAAACAAAGTGAACCAACACTTATTTCCGTTTGGTATTTTCGTCCTACACCCTATAGTTCAGGGATTCTTGGCTCAGAAATGCACATCCTTGACCCTAAACATGTCTCTAACACATTTTAATGAACTATATTGGTCGGTAAGAGTGAAACTTGAGCTAGGACTATTGTGTGGACCAAAACGGACGAAAATCTACTAGTGGTATAGGTTTTTTAAAATGGACCAAAGTTTGACCTAAAATGTAATACCCATACTTCCTAATGACTTTAGTGATGTAAAAGTTGATGTAATATGTATTGTTGTGAAATTATTGTTTAATTAAAGAAGGGTGTTTTGGTAATTTAAAAAAATTACATCAAGGGCAAAGTGGTAATTTACTTGGATTTATAGAAAAATAAAAAAAATATATTTTATAAAAGAAAAAGAAAAAGGGAATTATTATTAGTATTTATTTTGTATTCATCATGTTTAGGGAATTCACTCGAGAGGATAAAGAAGAAGAAGAAATTGGTTATTTATTTTTAAAAAATTAACTTTTCATTTCATCCAATTGGATGTAAGAACGGTGAGGATGAGTTTATCAGTTGGTGTGGGCCAAATTCAAGAAGAAGAAGAGAAGAAAGAGAAGAAAACCAAGAGAAAGAAGAGTTTGACCTCGATTCTTGGCCAAATTAGGCAAAATTTGTGTCCAAATTGTGTAGAAAAGAGAGAGAAAACTGATGGACAGCTCAATTTGAAGAGATTTGACCGAAGAGACCACTAAAATTGAAGGAAAAAAGGACTCGAGCAGCTTGAAAACAGAGAAACAAGACCCGAAAGGTTGGAAATTAATTCCTCCATCTACAGGCCGAGTTAAGGTCTCAGATTTTGAGGTAAGGTAGATTAATAGTTCATTTAAAGTTCTGTAAAAGGGTTTGAGTTGACTTGGTCTATATAGGAAGAAATCGAAGTTTTAATTTTCGAATTTAAGCTCGCCGGAAAACTGGGTAAGGGGACTTCCAGAGACGATTTCGAGATATCCATGAGAAGTTTGAAACTCAAAATTTTACGTACGTTAGTAGACTCATGTAGAAATCGATTGCCATAGGTTAGAGCATCTAATTGTTAGTTTGAAATAAATGGCTCGCCGAAGTATGGTTGGAGTTGTGGCCGAAAAACTTGAAAATAAAAGGGAAGAAAAATGTTGAAGAAGAAGATGAAATGTCATTGTATGTGCGTCATGTTAGGTCTCTGTTGAAATTAAACTCCTCCTTCCTGTGTGGCTGTACATGTGAGGTAATATATTATTATTATTATTATTATTAACGGGACCCAAGACGTATGTTAACATTTCTACTTTTTAACAAGTATTTCATGGGCAGTAGAAATATTGATATATTTATAATTATATTTATATATATATATAGTATTTTAGGAGAAAATAATTAATTCAAAAAGGAAATTAAGGAAAATTTGTTTTTTCTCGGTTTTTGTGCTAAGTTGTTTAAGAGTCGATTCTGAATTTATTTTTCAGGAGATTTAGAGATTGAAAAAATTTACGAGCCAGGGATAGTCTGTCAAGTTTGTGAGTGATAGTATTATTTTAATATTTTAATATTAAAATAATCACCGGAATGCACGTTTTTGAGAATTTGTATAATTTTCAGAAAATTTCAGAAAAATCATGTTGTTCATATGTTTTTTATGTACTTTCATATGGTAACTTATTTGAGGCATGATTTAAATGTTTTAAGGCATTTACAGTAGTTTGAATATAATAATATTTTATTGACAAGTTTTACGAGGCAATACCTGTTTACGAAATAAGCACTTTTATAATATGTTAGACCCTGTTTGCGTTTATTGAGATGATTTTCATGACTGTTGAGCATGTTTTGATTGCTATAAGGCCTAATCATGTTTTGCACGTTTACGATGTTTCTCAAAATCATGAGTTATGATGATTTAATGTTTCTATTAGATTTCTACCATGTTATAAGTGATGTTTAAGCATGATTTCGAGTACTACGAGTTTCATGAAATTTTGAGAAATGATTTGAGATGATGATATGTTTTATGTGACTTGCACATTTTACGACGATTTGTTTTCAAGCATGTGTATCCATATGAGACTGAGGCTACTATACTAGGTGTGCACACTAGGGTATGCGCTGCCTTGCCTGAGGGTTCGCCCCACCCTGGCAAAGACGTTGTGGGCGGTGGCTCCGCTACTTTGATTGTCTCGTAGTTATGCTACTGATTTTCCGATATTCATGTTTTAGCATGATTTCATTTATGCATAGTTTTACCATGATTTACAGATATGTATCGTGCAAGCACCTTTTAAGTGATTTCAGTTTTAAATTATGATTTATAGTTTTAGTTATGATTTGATTTACGAAAGTGTCTAAGTAGATGAATTTTAGTTATGTTCTATATATGTGTTAAGTATTTTCTATTAAAGCATCAAGCACTGGGCGTTTTAGCTCATTCTTTCAAATTGTTTTCTCACTTTCGAGTAGAGATCTTATTCCGGAGCATAACCTACCACAGACTGTCTGCTACTCGAGAAGTTTTAGTACTATTGTACGTCAGTAGTAAATCATGCATGTTACTGTTATAATAAGTTTTGGTACAGTGAGATGGATTGTATAAGATAGTATGAGTTGCACTATATATAAGATATTTGTTTAATTTCCGCTGTTAGGTGTTAAGTTTGAGATTGTTTTTCAGCAGTTAAGTTTATTCTGCACTTTTTAAGTTATTGGTATTGTTTAAGTTGCAGTTAAGTTAAGATGGTCAGTGAGGATCGTCAAGGTAAGGATTAGATTCTCTGGCTTCATGTCGTCCTCTAAGCCAAGAGTAGAAAGTCTGGGAGAGGGTGTGACAACTTGGTATCAGAGCAAGAGTCTAGTACTCTAGGAGTTAGAGTTAGAAAAAGGATTAGGAAGTTGGGATGTTCAGAAGAGTAAAGAGAGTTTAAGAGTCTAGTAACATGCATGTAGGTAAGAGACAAGTGATACAGGAAATTATGTCTCCACGAAAAGAAAGCAGACAGCATAGGCAGGACGTAGAAGGGATGCGAGATCCTACCCAGGCTCAGTTTGAAGGGAAATCTAGTACTCCCAGCGATCAAGCAGATCTAGAGTGTCGTATGTTTTTGTGATTCGCGTAGAGATTGACGAAATCACTTGGATCATTATCCCACGATCCAGAGAGGAGCTATAGTATTGAACCACTCAAAGCTTTAGGAGCCACAGTATTTGAGGGCTCGACTGATCTAGTAGATGCAGAAGCTTGACTGAATTTGTAGGAGAAATGTTTTAGAGTTATGGACTGCCTAGATGAGAGAAAGGTCAGACTGGCAACGTTCATGTTGCAAAAAGAAGCAGAAGGCTGGTGGAGATCAATAGAGTCACGACGAAGGGATACCGGTACCATGAGCTAGGAAACCTTCAGAAGGATTTTTTAGGATAAATACTATCCTAGTACTTACTGTGAAGCAAAGAGGGATGAATTCCTCAGATTAGTACATGGTGCACTGTCAATTGCAGAATATGAGAGAAAATATACCGAGTTGTCATGGTATGCTCATACTATTGTAGCATCAGAGCTGGTAGGTGTCGACAGTTTGAGAAAGAACTGAAGGAGGACATTCGAACACCAGTCACTGTTATAGCCATGTGGGCAGACTTTTCACAGCTGGTCGAGACAGCGATGCGGGTAGAGCAGAGTATGAGTGAGGGAATGCAAGACATGGGACCTAGTCGAACTGCTTCTACGACTAGTAGTTTTCGTGGACGAGACCAGCGAAGATTTACTCCAGAAGTGTCGGGAATGAGAGATTTTAAATCTCGCTCTCCTAGTCAGTCTTTCAGAAGAGATGACTCAGAGAGTACTTCTTAGAGGACCTCTAGTCGATCATCAGAATAGAGGTTAGGACAAACATTTGTCAGTAGCCCTGTTGATAGAGCCTATGTAGCAGTTGTGGCGGAACGCATAAGAGACCATGTATGGCAGAAGAAGGTATCTGTTTCTGCTGCAAGCAACCCAGTCATTTCAAGGGAGAATGTCCACAGCTGCAGGCATGATCTTAGGGAGGGCATCAGGCCCATCACAACAACTTACTTAGCAGAGGAATTCGGGGGAAGGTGGCAGTAGTTCTGGTGGTGCTAAACAGAAAGGGGTTGCAGGACGACCTCGATAGTAGACAAAGACATTTGCGATGACTCAACAGGAAGCGGACAACACGCCAGATGTCATTACTGGTACGTTACTTGTCTACAATTTAACTGCAGATGTATTGCTTGATCCTGGAGCTACATATTCCTTTCTATCTAGATTGTTTGTAAGTAAATTGAATAAGATGATAGAGTCACTGCCAGAAAAACCTAGTTATTTATACAATTGTTGGTGATAGAGTGTTGGTCAGTGTCATGATTAGAGACTGTGAGATCATAGTAGAAGGTGTCAGTCTATCTGCAGATCTAATACCTCTTGTTTGCAAGAGCTAAATGTAGTTTTGGGCATGGGTTTCCTGTATTCCAACCATGCTACCATCGATTGCCATACAAAGGAAGTGACTTTTTGGAGACCAGGAACAACGAAGGTAATTTTAAGAGGAGATCGGAAAGTTATCCTACATGTCTAATTACAGGGATGAAAGCTACGAAGAGAATGAGGAAAGGATGTATGGCATATCTAGCACACGTAGTTGAGTTAAAGATAGAGGAGCCGAAACCTGCGGACGTTCCAGTAGTAAGAGAGTTTGCAGATGTGTTTCCCGATGATCTATCACGACTACCACCTGATAGAAAGATTGAGTTCAGTATTGATTTGTTACCTGAGATAGTGCTGATTTCACAGACACGTTATAGGATGGCTCTAAGTGAGTTGAAAGAGTTGAAGACTCAATTACAAGAATTGGTGGACAAGGGATACATCAGACCCAGTGTATCACCTTGGGGAGCACCAGTGTTATTTGTTAAGAAGAAAGATGAGACACTGAGATTGTGCATAAATTACAGGCAATTGAACAAGGTTACAATACGTAACAAGTATCCTTTGCCGCGTATAGATGATCTGTTTGATCAGTTGAGAGGTGCATCAGTGTTTTCAAAGATTGATCTGAGATCAGGGTATCATCAGTTGAAAGTTAAAGAGTCAGATATTCCCAAGACAGCATTCAGGACCAGGTATGGGCATTATGAGTTCAGAGTATGCCGTTTGATTTAACGAATGTTCCAGCAGTATTTATGGATCTGATGAACAGGATATTCCACGAATATCTAAACCAGTTTGTTATAGTGTTCATCGATGATATTCTGATATATTCGAAAGACAGAGGTGCACATGAGTACCATTTGAGGACAGTATTGCAGACAATGCGAGATAAGCAGTTGTATGCCAAGTTCAGTAAATGTGAGTTCTAGCTTGACCGCGTAATGTTTCTTGGACATGTTGTGTCAGAGGTACGTAGTTTTCTTGGTTTAGCAGGATACTACAGAAGGTTTGTGGAAGATTTCTCCCAAATAGTGTTACCTTTGACTTCTTTGACCAAGAAGAATGCGAGATTTGAGTGGTCAGAGAAGTGTGATAAGAGTTTTCATGAATTGAAAAAGAGAATGATAACGGCACCAGTATTGATTCTTCCAATGTCAGGTAAAGATTTTTATATTTAATGTGATGCATCCAGACAAGGTCTAGGCTGTGTGTTGACGCAAGAAGGAAAGGTGATTGCATATGTTTCTAGACAATTAAAGAAGCATGAATGCAATTACCCTACTCATGATTTAGAGCTAGCAACAATAGTCTTAGCGTTGAAGATCTGGAGACATTATTTATTTGGTGAGAGGTGCCATATATTTACTGATCACAAGAGTTTGAAATATATCTTTGATCAAAAAGAGTTGAATATGAGGCAGAGAAGATGGCTTGAGTTGATCAAAGATTATGACTGTTCTATTGAGTATCACCCAGGCTAAGCGAATGTTGTTGCAGATGCGCTCAGTAGGAAGTCCAGACTTCCTAAGGATGTGTTGTGTGGTATTCGAGTGAAACTGCTGAATGAGTTGAGAAATTCTAGAGCAGCAGTAGTAGTGGAGAGATCAAGGAGTTTGTTTGCTCAGTTTCAGGTTCGATGTTCACTGACAGATGAGATTGTGAAAAGACAGGCTGAGGATAATGTATTGTAGAAATTGTTTGAGAAATCTCAGTAGAATAGTAGAGCAGAGTTGAACAGAGAGTCGATGGCACGATCATGAAACATGGAAGGTTACGTGTTCCCAACCTAAAAAAGCTCAAAGATAATATTTTAGAATAAGCTCACAGTTCAGCTTATGTTATGCATCCAGGTAGCACAAAAATGTACAAGACTTTGAAGAAGGCTTATTGGTGGCCTGGAATGAAGAGAGAAGTGGAAGAATATGTTGATAGATGTCTGATCTGTCAACAAGTTAAACCAGTGAGACAGAGACCAGGAGGACTGTTGCAATCATTTCTGATACCTTAATGAAAATGGAACCATATTACGAAGGATTTCTTGTTTGGATTGCCACGTACTTGCAGTTGATACGATGGTATTTGGGTTATTATTGATAGACTCACGAAGACAGCACGGTTTATTCAGATCAAAGCTACATTTACGCTAGATCAGCTAGCTAAGCTATACGTGGAAAGGATCGTGAGTCAGTATGGAGTGCCAGTATTCATCGTCACTACATGAAAATCAGCTTTTAGTAGCGTATTCAAAACATCACTAAAAGTCCAAAAAAATGTCGCTAAAAGTATTAGCGACGCAATCCACGGCGTCGCTAAGACTGTCGCTGCATCCGCGTAGCTAAAAGTATTAGAGACTCAACCAACCACATCGCTAAAACTCTACATTTAGTGACATAAAAGGGTCTGTAAAACCTAATATTTAGTGACATATTATTCGCCACTAATTAATTTTTACAGCGACATCGTACATATATCATTAAATGTATACTTTAGCGACATATATTACTGCACCACTAAAAATGTCACATCATTTTTTTTTAAAGAAAGACTATGATTTACTGATGTTATAGAAAACGTCGGTAAAATTATTTTATTAATTAAAAAAATAATATCAAAATTACTATATAAACCTGTTAAAAATTGTAAACATTATAGAAGAACTACGTAAAAGAGGCTTCGCTGATTTGAGAAATAGTTTGAACAATATGAACTTAACTTATAATTATCAAGTTACACCAATTGATGTTCAAAGTTAGTTCCAAGTTACCATCTAGGTACCAAAGTTTGCATAACTAGAATTCTTACAATGATAATCATAGTTTCTATAACAAAAAGTCTTACAACATGGGTTTTTCATACAAAATTAAAAGATATATCAACCAAAAAACTCTTTCCAATTATGTCCGTGAACTCAACATCAAAATCCAGGATAGAAGAACAGTTGTGCATCAAATCTGACAAATAAAAAAAATGAAATATCAAATGCATATAAGGATAACAACAATAATACTGACTGATAAAAATTGAAGCTATTTGAAGCGGTATCAAAGTATTGCAAGGTGCACTTAAAATAACAATAATACTGACTGATAAAAATTTATCTTCTTCTAAAAATAAAGCATCACAAGAAATGAAGCTATAGTTCCTACCAAAAACATCATAACAAACATTCATTAGTATAGCAACAAGCAACAAGCATTCATTGTTTCTAAAACAAGCATTCATCACCAACAACAAGCATTCATTACTATAACAATAAGTAACAAGCAAATGTAATGGTTATATTCTTCATGGAATTCTCTTTAAAAACAACAAGCAACAAGCAACAAACATTCCTTTTTTCCGAAACTTCTTGCACTTATATATGTTTGTTCATGCTCTTTTCGAACACATTTTTAATATTTTATCCAAATTTCAGAACCAAACATCTTCTGTAATTATAAAGAAGAAGTATTTCAGAAATGTTTTTGGCACTAGTCGATTAAAAATAGACCATTGCACTAAAAAACAGAAGAAAAAAAAAGACAATCAAATAGACCAAAAATTTGCAGTAGTTTGTTTTTGTTTCCCTTCCTTATGCAGAATATCAGACAACAAGAAATAAAAAAAAAAGTAAATTTTTTAAGAAGCATACCACGTTAATGAATAAAATGCAAATCAGTAAAGAAATTATCTTAATATACTCTTCAATAAACAACAATCTCATCCCCATCACCTTTGATTGTCTCATAATATTTGAAAATTATGTATATGACAGGTCGAGAAATTCAACTGTTGTTTGTTGCAATTGCAAGAGCTTTTGTACTCAACACTCTGGTTGTGCCTACTCCTCAAAACCATAAAACTACAGATGTGGCCATCCACAGTGGGAGTCAGAGCACAAAATTAACAAAACCTTCCAAAAATCTACCATTCTTGGGACGTGCTTGTAAGTGCTCTACCATTCAAGTTGTTTGCCATATATTACTGTAGCCATGATTTCTACATCATCATCCCTGAATGATGTGGGGTTAAACAAACATTAAATAATTCTGGATAGTGCCAGTTAGGATTCTTGATAGGAACGAGCAAGTATTGAGAAACAAAACAATTTCGTTCGTGAAAGTTTTCTGGAGGAATCATGAAGTGGAAGAGGCAACCTGGGAAACAGAAGATCAGATCAGGAGAAAATATCTGTCTTTAGTTGAGTAGCTATTTTCTTAATTTCGAGGACGAAATTTTCAAAAGAGGGTGATAGTTGTAATACCCGACTTTTTGTATTTAAGTTGTTTGTTGTAAATTTATTAATAAAATAATTGGAGGGTA